>NDXB01020695.1:6769-29109 GCA_002631895.1 Agapornis roseicollis
ATTAGTGCTGTTCGTGTAACATATTTTATATTTCCTTTTCTTTTTTTTTTTTTTTTTACAAAGAAATAGATTGCGTTTTGTTTGGTATCTCTTTTTCTCTGCCTTTTGTGTTTGTTGTTTGGGTTTTTTTTTCCCTACTGTGGCATGGTTTAGTGATGGACTTGGTAGTGTTAGGTTAACAGTTGGACTTAACGATCTTAAAGGTCTGAAAACCCAACCATCTTTGAAAGTTATACAGTTTGGGAGTTGGCTACTGCATAGGATTTTTTGCAGTCACACTGAGTTTCTCAGCAAAGAAGGAGTATTGTTGTGTGCAGAGAACTGCTAGAAGAAAAGCAAGATCCTATGAGTTTGAAAAAATGGGAAATTTGGTTGAGAAGAGCAAATATTAAGCTATCAGTATCTGAAGGGGGGCTATAGGGATGCTGTGGAGGCACTCTTCATTGTGGACTGTAGTGACAGGACAATGGGTAATGGGTTAAAACTTAAATAGGGGAAGTTTAGATTGGATATAAGGAAGAGGTTCTTTACTGTAAGGGTGGTGAGACACTGGAATGGGTTGCCCAGGGAAGTTGTGAGTGCTCCATCCCTGGCGGTGTTCAAGGTCAGGTTGGACAGAGCCTTGTGTGGCATGGTTTAGTGTGAGGTTTCCCTGCTTATGGCAGGGGTTTGGAACTAGATGATCTTAAGGTCCTTTCCAACCCTAACTGTTCTATGATTCTGTGATTCTCTTTTAGTTTTACAGTTCTTTTACCTACAGTGTACTAATAATATACTTTCTTCGGAAGACTTGAATAAGAACAGCCTAGAAGAAGATCGTAAATCAAAGAATCAAAGAATCAAAATACATAAAAATGATATGTTTTCTATTTATTTGATTCTGTGCCGCAAAAGAATGTAGTAGGAAAATTAAACTTTTTTGTTTATAGTGTACTCTAGTTCTCTTTGTTTCTGTATGACATAGTTATCTAGAATGTCTTAATAATACCCTAAAGGCAGTATTGAACACTCAGATTTCATGCAGTTTTGTAAGCATTAGATGTAGTAAAATCTGTACAGTCCCTCTTTTCCATCTCTGAGAGTAGATAACAGTTCAGCTGGCTACTGCTGTGTGGCCCACTTTTAATAATGGCCGTTAGAATATTCAGAAGTAATATTTGATCAGAAACAAAAAAAACTGAGATCAACACCTTTTTTTGGCTTGTTTGTTTTGTCAGGGAGATAAATTGTTTTTGAAGATTATAGAGGTCCATTTATATTATGTGATCATAGTTTAATCTAGCTGACTTTATATGAAATCTTTTGCACAGGGTGAAATTTGAACTTTTCTCTAAATTCACAAATTATGAATCCTTGTTAATTTTGACAGGCTAGAAGCAGCTCAGCCCAGTGTTTCCATCCTAGTCTAAACCAGGCAGTTTTTAAATATTCTTTAGTAGTTGTGGATATAGTTCTCAAGCATGCTAAGGAGATGCTATATGGGAGAAATACTGGGCCTGTTGTTTTACAGTGTTTAATAATTCTATTTAAGGAAGTGCATAAAACCAATGTTGCTGAGTACTGTAAAATCTTTTTACCTGAAAAATAAAACTCTAAGCTCCCCGAGCTTATTCACAGCCCTGGTGAGAATAAATTGTCCTAGAAATCTGTGTTCTGCTTTTTTCAGTTTTTCATTTGGTTTCGTTGTTTGTTTTTCTATAATGTGCAGCAGTTAGAGATCTTGCAAAAGACATTTTTTTTGCCTCTTCAGATCTTGAAAGAGATAGGCACATCTAAGACCTCTGTTCAGCTCTACATCAGATATGTATGGATGACATGGTTTAGGGTGCAGTGTCTCTGCCCATGGCAGGGGGTTGGAACTAGATGAACCTAAGGTCCTTTCCAAACCTAACTATTCTATGATTCTGTGTAATGAGGAGAATCAGTGCAAATTTCATACTTTGTTGTAAATGGGAAGTTAGACAATTTATTTCTGGAGAACATATGATGGGCTTTTTATTAGCTCTCTCTGAAGTATGAAGTTGATATATGGACATGGAAAGAAAAACTATGACCAGATCACAGGTGATAAACAGATCAAAATACAAACATGGGACTAACCTTTTAAAAAAATATATCTACCTTGTTAATTTCAGTGGAAAGTGTACACTGAGATATCTATAATAATATTTGATAATCTGATTTAAACTCTCTATCCTGACAATTCATAAATGTCCTGACATTCATAATCTCCCAACTCATTCCAACACCTTTGTCTTTGATGTGTTGCTTTAATAATGTCAGTTGTAAAAACTAATGAATGTGTTTCCAGTTGAGCTGTGGAAAGCTTCACTTCCAATTAAGAATGGCATGTACAGCTCAAAATGCAGTCATTTATACTATGTCAAATATAACATGAATCAATGCCTGAGACAGGGACAAAGATACAAGAACTGTGGTGGAATAGTTCAGTTTTCAATTTCAAGGAGTTACAAATACAGAACTTGGCAAAGACAATCATAATAGCACTTCTAGTTCACAGGAATCCTTGCAAGAACAGTCAATGATTTTCAGTGGGAGATGAAGGAATTACAATGAAGAAAAGGAATTTTAAGAATCAAGGTAGTTGTGCAAGCTGGTGTAATGATAAAAATAGTAAGGGTAGCCACACATGACAAGCCAGAGGCAGGAATATACAAACTTCAAATATTAAAGGAAAATATTTCCTTTCAGTTTGATTTTAAGCTACTATCTCACAATTTTTCTAGGCCTACACTAACTTTTTTATTATTGTAAAATGAAGAATAAACTTTTCAACTGAACAGCACTTGTGCTTTTGTAGACCTATGTTCTTTTCAATTATCTGTTAAATTATTTGTACAGGCCATTTCTGAACTCTGAGCATTGAACTGTTCTGAGATCCTATTGCTAATATTCTTCCATTGTAAAATATCATTACATAATACCACACTGTATTTCCTTTTAATCAATAATTAATTCACAAATATCTTACCTATTAGCTCCTGGTGCCCTTCTTTACTAAGGGCCTCTGAGGAAAGACTTTATATTCAAGAAAGATTTTTAAAAAACTGAGTATATTCCACAGAGTAGGAGTACAGATTAATTACATATGGCTAGCGAGCTGATTCTTTCTGTTAGCATTCTGTAGTACTGTTCATTCTGTTTGCTGTTGCTTGGTTGGAAATAGTATCTTCAAGTCTTTACAAGGGTAGTAGAACTTTTACTGATTCTTTAGGAACTGAGTTGCATCTAATATGTAACAATCATAAACTACATGTCAGACATTGTAAGAAGAAAGCTTTGTTCAAACTGGTATTGAGAGATATGTGAGAAGCATCTTAATGGCTCTCTGAGGCTAACTTGATTGGTTGAAGATATTTTAATTGTAGACTTTATGAACAACGTGGCGTATCTCTACTTGGTGACATCCATAATGCCTACATGATGTATTTTGACCATAATTGTTGCCAAGCAAGCCGAACTGAAAAAAATACTCAGTTTTCAGAAATATTTTCACAGGAAAATGAAATCTGAAACATTTTTAATTAAAAATTGATTTTTCACAGCTTTCAATCAAAATTTGGTCAAACTGTGGAAAGTTTATTTTTTAGTCAAAACACATTCATGCATCCATGTGTCACTGTTCTTATCTAGCTCCTAAGTAATTCTAAAATGCCACTATGAAAATTTTAAGGTAGAAAAGTTTTATAATAGGGCTTTTGGTTATACATAGATAAGGGGTAATGGGTTCAAACTTAAACAGGAGAGGTTTAGGTTGGATATAAGGAAGAAATTCTTTCCTGTTAGGGTGGTGAGATGCTGGAATGGGTTTCCCAAGGAGGTTGTGAGCGCTCCATCCCTGGTGGTGTTCAAGGCCAGGTTGGAGGAAGCCTTGGGTGGCATGGTTTAGTGTGATGTGTCCCTGCTTACGGCAGGGGTTTGGAACTAGATGATCTTAAGGTCCTTTCCAACCCTAACTATTCTATGATTCTATGATTCTATAGGCTGCTTTTCCACTGTTGTCTGCTTTCCATATCAAGGAGGTCTTTGTAAAATGCTAAAACAGCACTATCTTTGATTCTTATAGATGAAACTTCAGAATTAAAATCAGATGACCTAGCTTTTGTTCTGTAATTATCCACACACAAGCACCAGATTAAAGAAGGCTTCCACAAAATGTATTTCACTGTGGAATGTAGAAAGGTGAAGGAAGGGAGAAAGGGGAAATGCAATAACTGACAACAATAATCCATCGCAGGCAAAGTACCTATTCACGGGATATATAAACATGTCTAAGGCCCATATCTTTGTAGAAGATTCCAAGATTTAAGTTGTGGTATTAGCAGCAAAACTTTGCAGCTTTGCTGCACAGGATTTTCCCAACTTGATCATCTCTTAGCTATGATACAGGTGTTTTCCACAGAATTAACCCAAATTTTAACAAACACTGAATATAAGTAAAACCTAGTTCATGTGTGCCTTACTCTCTTCTGTTCATATTCTGTTGTCCTTATCCAGTGACAATGGTTTATTTGCACTGTTCTGGACCTCCATTTCCCTGCAGCCCCCACAGGCTGCTCTGCTCTGACTTAGGCCAACTTAGGAAATTATTTGAGTTCCAAATAATAACCAATGTCTCTAACACATCTGCTCATCATAATATTACACATTGAAAGAGTAATAATTTGTTTTAGCAATATGAGCATACAGCACAGTAGTCTTAAAGAGACACATTTAAGTATCAAAATGAAGTTAGATAAATATATATTCCTTCATGTAATTTCTTCTTCTACAATGTCCCCATTTTCAGGGCAGAATGTAGTGTTTACACAATCAAAGCTCCTTGGAGCATTTCCTTTTGAAAAGGTTACAGTCAGTGTGACATGTTTTGGTAGCTGCCAAAGGAGCTTTTTTACTACAACACCTCACTATTAGAAGTATAAACTATCAAAGTACCTAGAGACTGTAGTCTGAAAAAAAGGCTGGGGGGAGGAGTGGGGAGGGAAGTAGAGGCAGTCAGGGGAAGCTTCAGTAATGTAAAGCCATGAACATTTTTGTTTTCATTTGGAAGTACATGAACAGGAGTGTTTATTTTAGGCACTTAAACCAACAATAACTAAGTCAGGAAAGATCATTATACTGGAATTAAGGAAACTATGCATTTATAAAAACAGTCTCCAATAACAAAGTCCTTTCTGGAGAAATGCTACCTTCTGTGCTGAATGGTAAGCTATCATTTTGTTCTGAGCTAATTATTAGTAGCATGAAATGGACAGAGTGAATAAAGTGCAGCCCTATAAAGTTTTCATTGTTGGTGGAAATGTAACTCTGTTCCTAAATATATGGAGATTTTATTTCCTTCCCCTGCTGTTTCTTTCCAGTGCATTTTTAGAAATCAGTACATTTTGGCTACTGTCAATTTTGTATAGAAAATAAAAAATGAACCAAACAATGAAAGCAGCTGCCACCATGGAACAGGAGCAAAACCCATAAATGAATGATAATCTTACAAAGCTAAACCCTGTTTACTTACCCAAAAAAAAATCCAAAAATCTACAAACCATTAACAAAGCAAGAACATTTGCAAATAGTGGATAAAGCTTTGCAGTAACAGTTTTGCAAAAGTCACCAGAATTGATAAATGATATTCTATACAAGCGAGTATCATCAAAAAACAAACATTTGCCCTACTGAAATCTGTGCAGAACCAGTTTGCAAAATTCCAAAAAGCATTGGGGTTTAATTTTTTACCCTACTGCTACCGATCTGCGTACTTTAGGAAGGAATATTTCTGTAGGAAATTTGTTGCTTCATGCAACCATGAACTGGTACTATATTTTCCACCACAAGTATCTTATCTTAAGCATCAGTCAGTCATGTAAATATAAAATATACTTATATTCCTTTAAAAATAGGAATCATGTAAGTTTATGATTTTCTGAATTAAAATTTAGTCAAGCATATACTTAAGGTAAAGACATGTATATTATTTGTCTGAACCATACCTGAATTCTAAATTTAGGGATTTAGATGCGGCTTCAAAAAGAATCAGTGCATACCAATACAGATGCCACTGGTTTCTATTTTTTTTTTTTTTATATAGTGTATGCTTGATGGAGAGATTTTATCTCGGCATAATTCTGATATAATTGTTTTGCAAATATTTGCTATGATTGAAAACATGCTTATTCTGGTTTGCAGCATAAATAGAAATCAAGGCTGTTATCCAGAGGCTCCAAGCCTGTCAGCCTTTAAAAAACATTTGGCCAATACCCTTAACAACATGTTTTAACTTTTTGTTAGCCCTGAATTGATCTGGCAGTGAGACTAGATGGTCACTGTAGGTCCCTTCCAACTAAAATACCCTACTACATTCTATTCTATTCTATTCTGTTCTATACTATTCTTTGTAGAATTGCATTAATTTCACCTTGACACCAACCTTAGTTCAAAGTCTCGTCCCCTTCTCCAGAGAGAATGTGAGTCACCTGCAACCTGTTACAGTTCACTCTTTGAAAGTACCTCCTTCTGCACATTGAGTTGAACAGCAACTTGCTGTTCAAAATACATGCACACATTAGACATTTCAACATCATAATATTGGGTGTTTATTTGCTTAAAGTTGAATGGAAATAACATGATCTTTCATATCTGCCTTCATATATGAGAACTTCTTTCAATGAGATGACATAACAAAGATGTGAAGCAATGCTTCTGCTAAAGAGCATGAAAAACAGTTTTACAAGTCAAAGGTGGATAGGTGGATTCCTTTTTTTTTTTTTTTTTTGGTTAACATAAGGGACATTTAATTTTTTGTTAGTGGTCATGTCTATACTTCAGAATTATACACTGGCCTTCTGTATATCAACATCAGATTTTTGTGTGTGGGGAGGAGGAAGAAGTGTACAGTGCCAAACTTTGTAGTTTAAATCTAAACCTATTGGTATCAAAGGAGAACTTTTCTATTCACTTTGTTCATTTTAGTATCAGTTCCTTGCAACTCTTTTCCTTCAGCTAGAAAATGTGATCATATCTTTAACCTCAGAAGTTGATACAAGTCTTGAGCAGGGACAAAGGGCTTTGTGTGGCTGCTAGATTTGATTTGCATCACATAGTACTACAGAAATGGTGTTTAAAAATGTCATCACTCTTAATGAAGCCTGCTAGTGGCATGCTTGAATAAACACAGTCCTAGTGCATTCTGCTGCTTGGAGGCAGCAGTCTCTCAATATTTGTTGACATGTTTGTCCAGTGTCAGAACTTGCCAACACTGGATTCCTTTTTAAGAAAGATGAGGATTTTAGCGATCTGTCTGGCAGAAGTTTGAAAATTCATTGCCAGTGCAAAGAGAAGAATAAAGAAGAGTAGGGAAAGGACCCCAGGAGGAAAAGTTCTGAATTCTAATGTTTGGTTTCTAAGTTGTGGTAGAAAGCTTGCTCCTATAAACAGAAGCACAAAAGAAGAACTGAGCTTCTCTAACATTTCACTTTTATTACTCCCTTCTCATCAATTCATTCCTATTTTCTCTGAAAAAGAGGTTCACAGCAAATTCTGCCTGTACTTGTAAGGGACAGAGAATTTTAGGGAGCTGCTCAGAGTTAATTACCCCTTATCACATGGAAATACTATGGGTTATTTGAGGTTTTCAACTAAGAATATTTTGCCTTTTCTCTGAGCCACAAGACTGAATATTAAATAATGGGCTCCCAAATGGATGTTTGGGGGAGTCTTGGTGAGAAATAACACCCAATGGTGCCTTTGTATTCCAAACACATTTATTATAATTGTCTACATATAACTTTTTATATGTTTAGATTACAAAACTATACTAGCAAATATATCAGGAAGAGTACTCTTGAATAATACATTCCACCACAAATGCTTGAAAGTCGCTCAACTAATCAACAAAAATGCAGATTCTGCCTTTATAATTTACTTTGCTTTTTGAATATGCAAATCAAAGCACATTCTCCCCAACTGTTTAAGAATATAAGGAAGAATGTTCGGAAGCAGAAAGAATAGTATATAATTAGAATGGAAAATATTCAAACTTAATTGCTCAATAAACAAATTAATTATGTTCCATAGTGACTTACAGTTTTCTAGTATCTAGTAACTTTATCTTTGGTCAAGCAGTCTCTACTTTGGTGTCAAATATTTTTTGGAATCTCTTGTAGCTGACCCTTTCTATCATTGTAATCTATCCTCTGCTTTCATTTTCTCATGTTGTAACTATTTTACTTGCTTTAACTTGTTAGGTAATTCTAGATGACTAATTTATCCTCATCCTTTCTCCTTACTGAGTCAAGTTGTAGATATTAAACTTATTTAAAGTACTGTAAATCATTCCTTCCAACCCTTTAATATTCTTTGTTTCTTTTCTTTAAGGCTCTTCAAGTTTGTTGACATGATTTAAATGAAATGCCGCATGTTAAAAGCCCTTATCTCAGGGACTCCTGAGCATTACGCAACTTGCTTGGCAGTTCATACTGCAAGGCAAGTATATTTCCTTCATATGTTTGTAGTAACTTATGGCAACAAAAGAAAGGGGACAAGGTAGCTCAGAGGTGAGAAAAAAAGTGATTGTCACTACTTCTGATGATCACCTAGGGTGGTAGTTGAGACTTATGTGGCTTATGAGACATACATTGTGAGGTGATGTACTGTGCATTCAGATGGATTTTGCAGTGGATGGCACTCATCTACCTTGTTCACCTAATGTAGCTGGCTGTCTGGAAAAGCTCTCCTTTTTGTTAAACTACATTAGCAAGATTGCCAATGCAAAATTAATTGACAAGCCTTGCAACTGGCAGAGCTATCCCTTCAGGGCTTGGAAGTTAAACATCTGTCTGAAATGATGCTTCCTAAAAAGCTTTACATAACTGCAGCAATATTTCGGGCAAGCAGTTAATGTTTTTGCTGATGGATGGCAGCAATGAAGAAAGGAAAAGACACACACTTATTGGGATGTGTTACATTAGAGCTTTCTAACAGCCTTACCAATCTACCAAAAGGTTACAGTGCTCAGAACATATAAGCTTTAAAGCTCTATCTCCACATTTGAACTTGATTGCATTTGTTACAAGTTGCTAGTGACCCAGACAGTTTGTGACATTTTCTATTGGATGAGTGTTTATGTAGAAATACACATTTTTTGCACATGGACAAAAAAAGGTTAGGTCAAACTCTTAATGGGAAGTTTTTAACAGAGAAGAATGCTGAGAGAGAGAAAGCAAGTCTTGATTTTTTGAAACCTTATTCTCAACCTACTGTAAGTGGTGATGCAGTCATCTTAGCCATAAAGAAGTGATGGTTTCTGCATCTGGACTAATCACCCAAAGATTCCTTTTCTTTCTTTCACTAAAAATAGGCTTTTTATGACAATGTATAAGGCATACATGTGTAAAACATATATAACATGTACAGGGCGGTAGTATCTTGGAAGCTCTTGTTTCTGTTCACTACATCCTTAGTTTGGTCTGATGCTGTTTTATAGCCTCAGAGTTAATAAAGAAAGTATACTCTCTTCTGAAAGTTAATTAATTCAGAAACCTAGGTAGACATCAGGAACCATACCTACCCTCAGGGTTTTACCCTTGAGGTCTGTTGAAGGCCCCTTCCTGAACAACAAGAGAAGTAGGACTCAACATGTTATCCCTCTCTAGAATCTGAAGACATCGAGATAATACTCTGGTGTTTATTTCTGGAGTCACACAATAGTGCAACAATGTATGTAAAGCAGCAGCTCCAGTACACTTCCTCATCCTTGCTCAAGTCAGAGAAAACATACAGGAAAATAATGCTAGGGCTATAAATAATGCACAAACTAAATAAGTTTTATTTCAATACTATTTCAACTGTCAGAAATATTGTAAGACATTTAAGTTGTGCTCACAAGGAGCCATAATTTTGAAAGCATATATTTGAGTAATGAAGATGGTTCAGGGATTTTTAAGGATAAACAACTTAGCTTGAGTATATCAAGTTTTGAATTTCTTATTCATACTTACCTGCTTACATTTACTAAGTTTATGATGGCTTCTCCCTAAAGGAAGATTCTAAATGTTCAGAGTCCATACTGCTCCTTTTGAGTAAGTCAGATTCGGCTCTTTCTATGTCTGGCTGTAGTCTGAAAGGATTGGCATGCCTTCCTCATCTTTTGCACTTCATCCATTGCAGCTTGCAGATCATTCAGCATCCCATCTTCCCTTGAGGAAGGATTATAATATGAATTCACATAAGATGGAAAATCTTCCCATCACTAGAATATATACTTTTGTAAAATTAAAACAGATCATGGATTTATCTTCAAGCCCTAAAGCCTTAAGCAAATTGCCTATGGGAATGCACAGTAGGATAGAGTTCTCAAAAAACCAGTCTGGCCATTAAGATTGCATTATTTATTTACTTTTATCATTAAATTCTCAGTACAAGTTCAATTAAAGTCAATTCAAGCAATTAAAAAATGTAGCAAAAAATGGCAGTCAGAGGCATGAGATGGTGATTTCCTTTTTTTAAAAAAAAATATTGTTACCATTGGGTTTAGCATTTCTGTTGTTTCCATTTGCCCTGGGTTCAGCAGTAGCAGTCATTTTTTCTCCTTAGTAGCTGGTGCAGAGCTGTGGTTTTTGACTTTCGGCTTGGGAGCAGAGCTGATAACACTAATGTTTTTAGTTACTGCTCAAATGTTTAGTCTGACCAAGGACTTTCTGAGTCTCATGCTATGCCAGGGAGGAGGGGAAGGTGGGAGGAAGCAGAGACAGGACACCTGACCCAAACTTGCCAAAGAGATATTCCATACCACAGCATATCCTGCCCAGGATGTAACTGGGAGTTACCCCGCTGAAAGTCAAAAAACACAACACTGCACCAGCTACTAAGAAGCAGAAAAAAATGACTGCTACTGCTGAACCAAGGACACCATGTTTACAAAGATCTTTCAATTTTATACCCTTGAGCATATTGGCAGCAACTATGAAAAGAGTTGTTCTGTTTGAAGCATAAAGTGATGACTACTCTAGGAAACATGGCAAGAAATGTTAGATTTGTTCATATGGTTGTTTCATTTATTATATAAATTCAGATTGTATATTTAGTAATCATGAAGACATTGCTATAGTATTCATTACCAAAGCAATTAAATACTTCTTTTTTATTTTTATTTATTCAATATAAAATAAGACATCAGAGGATAAAGGACAAAATCTAAAAATTCACTTTCAGTGCTCAGTGCACTGCCTAATTTCTAAGTGCCTGTAACTAATATGAAATTCATAGTTTTAAACTATGCCATTGGTGAGATCTGAGCACCAAGAATAAAAATGTGCTATAGTCTCTTTATATGTGGTGCTATCTGATCTGGTTACAGATACTAGCTAGAGAAAAAAACGTAGATATGAACATACAGTGGAATATTGGTGAGAAGTTGAGATACCCTCCTCCAAGCCCAAAGAAAGAAACTTTCCAGCACCTGTAATTTATGCTTTTAATTGGTCTTTCTAGTCTACCCCCTTTCTAGCAAATAGCATAGAGGGATCACCCTTATTTCTTAGGTGGAGATGACTGAGAAAGCCACTGAAAGATGTGGGGCAGATGGTTCAAAGCATTAATTATTCTTCTTCTTTGATTAACTCCACCTCCTTTAGAGCAAAAATAGTTCTGAATGGCCTTGGTTTTGTTGCAGTTCAAGAAGCAAGCAGAACATTTTAATCTTCTTTTTTCAAAACACAGATTTAAGGAAATTTTCCGCAACAGCTGCTAAGCTGTCAAGTCACCAGCAAAATGCATAACTGAGAATAGAGGCCAACATGTTGAATGAAGCCTTGCCTTTGGAAACTCAGTAATCTCGGTACCTAAGTATTAGTTTTCAAAAGAAACTTGTTGCTTCTGCAAAGTAAAGCTTGTTTTCTGCAATGGCCTTTGATGGTAGAATCTAGCCATGGAATGCATCAGACAGCCTAGGAAATAACTTGAACTGTGAATACAGATCAATATTTGAATCCTGTCTATTTTGGAAACATAATTTGGTGAGTGATAAGTGAACTTTTCAGTGCTCAGAGGATTGGAGTAGACAAAGGTTGAAAGAGTGAAAGTCTGGCTGTAGTATTTTGAATTTTCTGTAGCTTGTCTAAATAAGCCAATCACTTGGAGCCAAAGTCAGAATTTGTGTTTGTGGAACTAAGCCTACTGTGTTCATTTGGCTGCTGCTCGTCTATACCAGAGTGGAGTTTAACCCTATCTTATTGCAAAGTTGGTAGGGATTATACTTCCTTACTCCCTTTTAAGAATGACTCCTATAGATGGGATACACCACTCTCCTAAAAGAAAATGCTTCTTACTCAATCTTCACTGAGGACAGAAAAAGCAAAATAAGTCCAATGAAGAACAATAAATTTATTTTGTATGTGGGGTATTTTCAATACAAAATTGGGAAAAAATATTATATAATTTTAGGATCCATGTCCTCACTTTCTTAGGCCATTTTCTGTGATCTTGTTTACTTGTTTAAACATATTCTCTGCATGCAGAAAAGTCTTCCTGACTGGTCATCTCCCTGATAGCACATGTAGAACTTCAGAACATTCTTCATTGTTAGGCAGGAAAACCAAAAGAAAGCTGCCTCTACAGGAGTTAGGGGAATTTCCACTGAAGGCTGACTCATTTTCCAGTCTTGCATGTCATTGTGGCAGAAAAGTAGTCAATATGGCAGCAAGAGAAGTTAGGGCAGTCCTGTTATAACCTTGTCATTTTAGACATCAAAGAACCCAGAGTAGCCCAACATCTTCTGAAAGGGAATAAAGCTAGCAAATTCTCTTTTTTTAATTTTCAAAAGTCTCAGCATGGGCTGATTATGCACATTCTACACATAAAAGGAATGTAAAAATATCATTATGGATTGTGAGGAAAAAAAAATAAGCTACTACAATTTAGATTCAGTATCAGTTACTGAATCAATTGTTATCAATTGTTTTCATGACCAATTGTAACTGTGGGTTTTGTACATTGCTTTGACAAGGCTGAACTGAGGTTTATCATCTGAATATTTTGCAAAGAGGTGCTCACATCTTTCAGTAAAACCTTATAGCTTATGTTCATTTCTAGTTTACCTTCATTAATGCAGTGTAATTAAAAAGCCTTTATGCATGTGTGTGAATGTATAGGAGATATGAGAAACAAGTGTTTCTTTTACGTGGTATGGAGATGAAAGTGAAATTCCCAAGAACAGAGAGTAGTGTATTGGAAAAATTTCTGTGAGCTTTGGCCTTATAACTGTTAGGGCATGGTACTATCTGCAGCTAAAAAATATTTCTTCTTATAATTGAATACAAAAAACATTTGTTATGATTTCTTTTGAATAGGCAGGGAAAGAAAAGCAGGATGATTGAAAGCAAAAAGCAAGAAGAGAAAATGTGAAATAAGTGGATTATCTTAATTTAGCACCTCAGTAATGGAGGTAATGTCTATATGATCATTCAGTTACTATGCTAGGCTTACCTTAGTGATCTACATTTATGACAGTAGATACTAAATCCCTGTGCTTAAGACATGTAAAACTTTTAGAATGTGACATAACTATCTGAAGACTAACAAAAGGACCACAGTATTTCTGCACTATCTTACCAGCTCTTAATTCTGTATGCATGTGATAATAGATTTTGATTCCCTCAGTCTTGGGATATCTTCTCTTTCTGTTTCCATGAGTACTTTTCACACATTTTTCTGGGGGCATGCAGCCTTGGTTTTATGTCACATTTACCTCAGTGTAATTGTTTCAATGTGTTCACTATAGTTTTAATACTTCAAGCCATAAAGTTTAAACACTTCAGAGAATTCACCTGAATGGAAAGAGTTGGTGGTGGCTGAAAATGACATACAATACTGTTAATTTAAATAAATATAAATCAACCTGCTGAAGTGTTGTCCAGATGGTTTGTTTCTTTAGCAGAAATAATGGGGTGGGTGGGTCAAAAATCCAAAGTTCATTAAGATTTAAAAAATCCATTTGCTAAAGAGAAAAAGCAAGAGCTGCCAATAAAAGCTTTTGCACAGCCACAAGAATACTGCTTTCAAACTTCTTGAATTTTTAATGTATTGGGAAAGAAGGGGGCAGCGAGGAAGAGAATTAATACAGACTTTTTCAGTGAAATATTTCAGCATTTTTAATGGAGTCCAAAATGCAAAAATGGGCTCTGAAGCTTCTGTGCCTATTGCAGAAGAAATGCAGTTGTGTCGCTTCAATACAGAGAGGGTTTTTCCATTGCAAAAGAAGAAGTTCTGACCACTTGAACCTAAGGAACATTGTAGTTGGCTAAAATCTCAATCCAATGCCAAAGAATGCCATGCTGAATCACCTTTTCTATTTTTTTTTTCTTTTCACTTATCATTAGTTTTTAATATTCAAGGAGAACTTTTACTGTGTAACTTCTATACCTTCTAACATAGATGGAGACTATTCAGAAACTTGTATTTGTCAAACGTATTTTCTTAAATACCTGCACCTTTTTTTATTGTGTCTCAAAAGATATACTTTTAACAGTGTATATAAGACTGGATGGAACAAATCCTGACTCTGTATTTGAATACATAACTTGTTTTTAACTTGGTGTTAACTTCATTGTCGTCAGGATCTACTAGAACAAGGATTTATCTCTTTTTCCTTGTGCACTCACTTCACTTAATGGTCCTTTTACTGTGCTGAATGAAGCATTCTTATTGCATTGGGATATTTTGTCACTGCAGCTATATCTCATTATAAATTTCTGTTCAATTTCTTTTACATCAAAAGAAGCATGACCAGCAGGTCAAAGGAGGAGATCCTGCCCCTCTACTCTGCTCTCATGAGACCTCACCTGGAGCACTGTGTGCAGTTCTGGTGTCATCAACATAAAAAGGACATGGAACTGTTGGAACAAGTCCAGAGGAGGACCACGAGGATGATCAGGGGACTGGAGCACCTCCCATTCAAAGACAGGCTGAGAAAGTTGGGGCTGTTCAGGCTGGAGAAGAGAAGGCTGCATGGAGACCTCCTAGCAGCCTTCCAGTATCTGAAAGGGGCCTACAAGGATGCTGTGGATAGACTATTCATTAGGGACAGTAGTAATAGAACAAGGGGTAATGTGTTCAAACTTTAGCAGCGGAAGTTTAGGTTTAATATAAGGAAAAAGTTCTTTACTGTGACGGTACTGAGGCACTGGAATGGGTTTCCCAAGGAACCTGTGAATGCTCCACCCCTTGTGGTGTTCAAGGCCAGGTTGGACAACCTCAGGTGAGATGGTTTAGTGTGAGATGTCCCTGCTTATGGCAGGGGGACTGGAACTAAATGATCTTAAGTTCCTTTCCAATCCTAACTGCTCTATGGTTCTACTATTCTATGATTCTGTTCCAGTATTGATGTTTCCTGGGTGCTTATATCATTAGGTATTATCTATTATTCAGATCATCATATGTCAGATTTTGTACTGAGCTGATTTTTTTCTAGGATAAGTCTCATTTCATAATGCTTTAGCCAATGATTCTCATCTGTTCTGGTTTATTTGCTGTATTGCTGCATTTTCACTGGCATTTCCAAACTCTTTCAAGTTACTGTCATTTGTAGATGTAAATGTTAACTTTGAATTTCTTTTTGTAAACTACTTTTATGTAAGATAAATAACAAAGACTGTTACTGATTACTATTACTATATTATCGCTATTACTATTACTATATTATCACTATTACTGAATAGTGCAAATTGAAAACATTGAAAACTTGGAGACAGATAAATTGTTTATAATTGTTTTTGGCTCTTCCTACTGTTACGAAAGCACTGATTTAAAAGGCTGACATGCATATTATATATTTATAACTTTCTGAAATATTCTATTACATACACACACATATATATATGTATGTATTCATGACACAGTTACCTCTGGAAAATGTCCTTGTAACAGGGAAGATGTCAAAATAAATAGTAGTGATTTTTTTAAGGAGTTGACTGTTGGCTGGTCAGTTACACTTGAAAAATAAATAATCTACTTTATTAGACATGCGCTAATGAGAAAGGATTTACCATGCATATTCCCCAAAAAACATGCTCATGAAATATTTGTATACTGAAGATCACATTTGCCTTACTAATTTAAGGAGGATCCATGAAAATCTGACCAAACAATTCATTAATCTGTCCTTGTAATGTAATGGCAAGCATTTTCTCATCTTTAATAGAAGAATATGCAGACAAGTTTTCTGGACATTGCTTAGTTTATCAGACTAGTATCATTATCACACTCTTCTATTCTTTCTTTTCCGTTCCATATTTCTTTTTTTTCCTGTGATGACTGTAGTCTTATTTACCTTTTTTGTCCAGATATTCATGCTGTGAGGCACAATCCCAATCTTACAAAATATTAGAAGATTCAGCAAAAAAAGTAAAGTGGTCAAATGCTTGGCTATTTTAAGAGCATCTTATCTTGTTGTGAACTTCATTTTACATTGAATACATTGTTACATTTTCTCAGCTAAATAGAGAGACTTATTCTTTCATAATAAAGTGATCTTCTGGTAATTGGTTCATTGATGAACACATGCACTTTCCCCTCTAAAGGGGCATACAATAAATGTAAAGGTTGAGATAAAATGTGTTACACAGTAAGTAGGCTTTAAGCTTGGGGTATTGTTTTTAATTACTTCTCAGCTCTTTCTTAACATTTCTATTCTTTAGACCAAAAATAACATAATGATGTCAAGAATGGGGTAATAAGCTTTATTCTTGTAATGTGCAGAGTCAGTTAATGTATCTATTTAAAAGGTGAACTGGTTCTTTAATATCATACTTTCATTTATAATACCAAATGCATATAATTGTCATGTCCACATACCTGATAACAAAGACTTGGTTTCTTTAAGGCATTTTCATAACGGATGGATTTTGCTGTGTGAAATTTACTTTCTCTTTTTGTAGGAGTTAAAATGATCTAATCTCCTGAATTTAATTAATGAACTGACACACAGAATCAAAATGAACATAAACTGATTTAATTCCAAACTGCACTGTTTCCAGCTCAGTTTTTTTCTAATGCACTAAATGCTTTGCTTGTGTATGGATGCATAAATACACTTAGTAAATAAATTTAATAAAAATGCAACATTTGTTTTAGCTGAACCCTGGAAAGCGACTAGTACCTTGACTCCAAACATATTCCAGCCAAGCATTTTGATAAACAGTGTTAGCATCTTTCTTTCATAAGAACATCTTCAGTATATATTTTAAGAGAAAAAATTCTTGTCCAAGCTAGAATGAAAGTTTATCCTGCTATCTAATGCTATTCATAAATAATCAGACATGTCTCCATTATTCCACCACTTCTTCTCTTTGCCAATAATACTAACTTCTGAAAGTCATACATCTATATTCCTGATCATCAAAGCAGCCATCTGCTGATGATAGGTCCCTTTGAATACATTGCTGAAGGATCCTTCTGAGGAACTGTCAAATTACTGAAGTTGCTTTTATGCCATCTGACAATCTGGAACACAGTCTCCCCAGCCAATAAGATGGTAAAAGTAGTAAAATAAGACTTGCAGACTCTTGCAGAATGTTCATGCTATTCTGAGTGTACTCCCCAGCTGCTTCTGACTAAAGGCATTCTTTGTTCTAGATGACTTTTGTGTATTGATTCTAAAACCACACATTTCCCACTTATTCAGCATTGGTTTGGCACCCTGAAGAGTTTCACCAAAGTATGTTATAGAATACTGAAGTATTCATCCTGCTGTATTAATGTTACCTAAATCCTTCTGGGGAAAAGACATCCTTGGTAGTGAAACATTTGATCCACCTTCAACATGTAGGTACAGAATATCATTGACAGCTCTTTATAACACACATGTGAATTTGAGGACTTATCTTCCTGGGCCATCTAAGACAATGTTTTACCTTTTAAAGGAGTGCAGCATAGTGTTCTAAGATAAAATACAGCCTAACTACAGAAAAAATCTTTGTGATGATTCATTTTTGTCCACCTAAGCCTACACTTCCTTTTACCTTCTTTCATTTCCATCATTTCATACCTTTTCAGTTTTAATCTCACTTCTGCTACATGCTATTTGTATAGCTCCTTATAGAGAGATATGCAGATTTCTTTTTCTTTCTTTTTTTTTTCTTTTTTTTTTTTTTTTTTTTTTTTTTTTTTTTTTTTTTTTTTTTTTTTTTTTTTTTTTTTTTTTTTTTTTTTTTTTTTTTTTTTTTTTTTTTTTTTTTTTTTTTTTTTTTTTTATTTTAATGTACTATTTAAGTTGCATAAGAAAAAGATTGGAGAAGGATATGCAGATGATTTCAATACAAAGAGATGTAACATTTATAACCTTTCTTGCGGTAAGCATCCCAAAATTAAGGCAAAATCACTTACAGAAGTCTCAATAAGCATTATTAATTCAATTCTTAATTTTTCTATCAGAGGAAGAAACCATAAATAAATGCCAGTATACAGTTTACTGGAGGAATACACAATATTTTGTGTGCTCATGTGCACCTTTACCAAGAGTTTTGTCTGGTTTCCAATTTTATGAAGAAGCCAGCACAAGCATCCTTTCTTTAAGAAAGAAGATTGATAAAAAAATCCAAATGTTTTCTCTTATACTAACACTGAAAAGTTCATAATTCATTGTATATAAACTACTGTAGGAAAACATGATACTACCTGATTTGAGGAACACAAATGCATCAATTCAGTGAATATTTATGCTAGTAAGGCATAGAGGTATAGGTAAAGCACTAAATGTTTCTGCAAGAACTTTCATGAAGACAGATGCTTTGGGAATCAAGGAACTAAAGTTAAAAAAAAGGATCACTACAATTCATTTATTCTGTATCCTATACATGTCTCAGTTTTCTATGTTACTCAACCACTGACTTTTTCAGCTCAATGTATCTAGCTGGAAAAATTCAATCTTCTATCTTTTCTCAGCAATATTCTTTCTTTATGTGTAAATGCACATAAAAGGTCAAAGACTTGTGGGAGTAATACCTGGCTTCTTAAAGGAACTAAGAAGTCATATATGCAGGAAAATGACATATCTAGAAAGTGCTTTCAAAAACTGAAAATGTGTTTGGCAGAATAAGAGTAAGGGCATCAGAAAAACTCTGGAAATGAGAATGGAGTTGTCATGTTTCTTCGCATTTCCTGAAAATTATTTTGGAGCTTCTTAAAAATGCTTTTTTTTTTTTCTTTCTAGATGTCTACCTCTGTCCTTCATTGTAATTTTATGCAGTGTTTTATGGTCTTGCAAATGTTCCATGGCTAAAATATAATACATTCCATACTGCTACTACGGGTTAAGCTCAGCCTCTAGCTACATCTAATATTCTTTCTGTAAGAGCCATCTGGAAACACGTGAGATCACCACCCGAACAGGTTATACCTGTGCTGATGTACTTTATTTTGGCTCAGCTACAGAGTGCCTGAGTCACAGAAACTATTTAATAGAGTTGGCATTCAGCAAGTGTTCAGCTGCAATTAGTCAATTTAGCATATGTTTTTATGAAGTGTGATTTTTGTTTTGGAGTTTAACATAACAGCCCAGCAATGAACTTCAGCTGAGAAGAGGGCAGCTGATCTTTTGAGAAGTGCAGTTGTAGTCACTTCTTTGATGTCAATGATCTATACTTCCCAATGGCACAGAAGTCATTGTTAGCTAGACAGCTGAAATACGTATTGACAGATACACAGAAAACTGTTGAGTTGTAATTTTACAATGTGTGTTTTCTTGGGAAGAAAATAAAGTTCTATACAATTAAATATGAAGTTGGTCAGCAATGGCCATTTTATAATGCACTTTTCAAACCCAAAGTTAAAAATAAAGAATAACACAAAATTTAAACAGCAGCCTTTGCTGCTGCTGTGTCTGAGATGGCTGGATTTCAAGGCATGCATGACTCAAACATTTAAATACCTCATGTTAAGTTTCATCTGGAAATGAAAAGGCAACAGGTGCAGCAACATAGATGAGAAGGCAACAGGTGCAGCCACATAGAATAAGGTTTTTCTGGCAAAAAGTATTAAAAATAACAAATGAGTATATGTATTATAAACTAGCTAATGTACTTAAATAGTATTGAAATATAGGAATGAAAAATGCATGAAAATTACAGTATTTTGTTTTTGAAATGGCAAGACGGCAATTGAGAATGTATAACTAATGAAAAATACATTGGACTGGATTTCCAAAGAAAATTGACCAAAAGTATAGAAGTTTTGTTGAATGTGATTCATAAAGGTACTTCAGTACCTGGAGTGCCAGATGGTCACTGAAGCTAGGGTTGTCAGTCTTACTGAAAATACATTCTAGAAACATAAAAAGCTTCATAAACCTACCTTGACACTTTTTGCTGGTAATGCGAAAAAAAAAAAAAATCCCCCAAAAACACCCCTCCACAAAACATAATAAACNGTCAGTCTTACTGAAAATACATTCTAGAAACATAAAAAGCTTCATAAACCTACCTTGACACTTTTTGCTTGTAATGCGAAAAAAAAAAAAATCCCCCAAAAACACCCCTGCACAAAATGTAATGCACAAGCAGAATTCACAGTCATATAAGCCTTTCATTGCTTACTGTTTCAGTACATCTTTCTTATCTGACAGACAAAAATCATTCCCATTACATCATCTCACAGTAACAGTAACCAGAAGAAGCTCTAAAGTAGAACTGCGAATATAATGACCTTTTCCATGACAGTGACCTGCTTTTAAGTGCCATTTTTTTGGTTTTTGGCTTTTCAAGAGCCCAATTCTGTTTGCACTTGTTTAACATGTATTTTCTTATAAAGCTAAACAGCTTATCTAGATACTCATCTGCTATCTTTTCCGTTAATATATTTTCTCTCTGATTTGACAACCACTGGTAAATATTGAGCCACTTATATTCACCCATTATATTTTCTTCATTGTTTTTGCCCTCCCTTTTTAAATTCTTTCATCAACCACTTCATCATCTCTTTACAATAAAGTATACTACACTTAATTTTCAAGGACCTTCACAACCTTGAAACACCCAGCTATCACATATTATTTATGATAAAATGTCAGCTCACACCTCAGGTGGATGCGTCAGTGTTTGTTATATTTCCAAATAAGCTTCATGCTATCCCTCAGACATGGGAGGAGTTTCTCAAAAATATTTTCAGAGCTGTTAACTGTTACCGTATTTCATCTCTCCCCTTAAAATTCTGCATCATGATGCCTACGAAAAATGTCGCTATCAATTTGACAATGTACCTGCTTCCTCTGCACATTAATTTAGCCAATATTGACTCACTTTTTTTGTATTTGTCAACCTCTTACCACAGGTTTTATGCATAAATACAAATTAATTGTGTCAGGGACCATTTTTTATCCCTGTTTAGGGTATTTTTTGCAGTTTCAGTTATGGGTGCATGAATGCAAAAACAAGCTATGAATTTCATGTAACTTAAGAGAGTTTTAAGATCTCAGTGATTGCATCAGATCTGTGATATTTTTGACCATGTAAAAGCAGAAATTGTATGAACTTAGGAAGAGCTGAATCTCAGCATTGCGCACAGGTTTTCACAGCCATTGCTAGTGTTCTTCTTAGTCATGCTCTTTCTTCATAGCTGTAGCTTAACACTTTCACTGTCTTATGACTGAAAATATTTGTTTCTTCCAGATTTTTGCTTCATTTAGAAAAAACAAATACGCTTACTTCTAATGTTAATTAGGGGTGTAATAATAAACACCTAAACAGTTGTAATACAAATATAAGCAGCCTCACCACTGCATTCAGAAACATAAAAGATATAGGGAATAATATATCCAATATACCGATGAACCACTGATTTGTGTAATGTGTTTATAATATTGTTATTATATCTTTCATTGTTAAAAAATACAGCCTTGCATCACTTGATTCCCCATAATTACTACTAAAAGTTGGACACATGGTTCCATTGAGCTATATGCTGGAAAGGAAAGCATTAGAAAAAGGAAAAGTAAAAAAGAAGAAGTAAGATAAAAGCACATAAGTTTAAAAAAATCAGTGCTGGACGTATATTGCACCCAGCAACCATGACAGGCTTTCTCAGTTCACACTACTGTGGCTAGTAGAAGTACATCCTCTAGTAGTCTGTAGTGACATATTCAGCAAACAAGCAAAACATCAAGCACAGACTAGAATGTATGGACAAGTCCAAGCAATAAAATGTCATCCAGTGGGTCAGAACACCATGAGTAAGATCAAAATAAAAATAAAAACAATTTTAAAATCTTCAGTATGAATCTTTTTTTTTTTTTTTTTTTTTTTTTCTTTTTTTTGTTCTGTTTTTTTTGGTTTTTTTTTTTT
>NDXB01020695.1:29169-57223 GCA_002631895.1 Agapornis roseicollis
TTTTTTTTTTTTTTTTTTTCTCTACTCTTTTGATTGATGGGGCTTTCTATTTGCTGCTGTCCAACTGTTCAACAGAAATAAGCAGCTTTGGCAGTACTCACACCAAAAGTTGGAGCGTCATGCTCTAAGTAACAACCACAAGAAAGCAACAAAGAAGAATTGGATCGTGTAGCATCTAGGATGGGGACCATTTAAACTGGATGTTTCACAAAACCAAGCGCTGAATTACTCTTGGTTTTTTGAAACTGCAGAAATGTTGACGCGGGAGTCACAGACAACGCTTAGACGACCAATGTGATCAGGCGAATGCCATCTTTATTCCAAACACCGATTGCTTTTATAGGGTTACAAGGCGCTTATTCTTACTGTATCAGCACTTATTTCTAATGTTATCAGCACTTATTTTTATATCTTTTTACTTTATCAGCACCTTATACAAAACCTGATTGGTTAGTCTCAAAAATGTTGCTAATTCTAGCTGGTACTTTTCCACCCAACTACATCATCTTGCCCATCTAGCATTTTCAGTGTGTTATGCCATCTGCCGACGTGACTTCTACATTTTACTTCTCCTTTTCTTACTNCCCATCTAGCCAGTGTGTTATGCCATCTGCCGACGTGACTTCTACATTTTACTTCTCCTTTTCTTACTTAAACTGGCTCAAAGGTCTTTTCCTAGACCCTGCTGTTGCTAAGGGCCTAAGTTTTGTCAAGCACTAAAGCCTACTTATGTCAAGCAAAGCCTAACTTATTTTTAAGCAATTAAAGGGTCATCACTGCTCAACCCAGGATGGTCCACCACACAGAAACAATGACAAAAGCTAGCAGAGGGCATAATGACTTTTTGGAGCTACCTAGCAGGTGACTGGATAATCTACAATACCTATATTTAAAAGGTACACTAGTTTTGGGGATTGAGTTCCAGGAAAACATGCTCTTGTGGTTTAAGATCAATCGGTAACTCAGAAAACACACAGCCTGCTCACTCACTCTCCCACCCCTTCTTCCCCTGCTCCAGGAGGGATGGGAAGAATCGAAAGAATGTAACTCCCATGGGTTGAGATAAGAACAGTCCAGTAGCTAAGGTATAACACAAAACCACTACTGCTACCACCAATAATAATAATGATAAGGGAAATAACAAGGGGAAAGAATTACAACCACTCACCACCTGCCAACAGATACCCAGCCTGACCGAGCAGTGATCTAACTCTTCCTGGTAACTGTCCACAGTTGATATAGTGAGCATGACGTGCTGTGGTATGGAATACCTCATTGGTCAGTTTGGGTCAGGTGTCCTGTCTCTGCTTCCTTCCAGCTTCCCCTCCTCCCTGGCAGAGCATGAGCCTCAGAAAGTCCTTGGTCAGAGTAAATATTACTGCGCAACAACTCAAACTATTGGTGTTATCAGCTATGTTCTCAGGCTGAAAGTCAAAAAACACAGCATTGCACCAGATACTAAGAAGGAGAAAAATGACTGCTACTGCTGAACCCAGGACACATGTTATCTGGAAATACAGCTTCTGTTTTAGCAGGGTTGTTTGCTGTCATCACAGATTAACTTAAATCTGCTTAGGTTCCTTGTAAGTGTTCTGAAGACCTACAATCTGAATCCAATATAGTGTATGGCAACTATAGTCTTACATCTTTTGCAGAACAACATACTGAATAAAATATTCACTCTGCAAGCAGGAGTCTTGTTTTTATTTTTTTTCTTCAGCCTCAAAGGTTTCAAGCCTGCATTTTTCAGTTCTTAAGAACAGAATTTAACTGTCAGCCTATAGACTAGTCTTTACAAGGATGATTCACATCTTTCTTTGTATTTGAGTCAATGTGGATTCAAGAATGCTGGAGTCAAGGTCCAGGAAGAATGATATACCACTAAGCATTGCACATAGGTGCTGGTGGTTAGAACAATCAGCTGGGTAGCAGTTGTCAGTTTCTGCCTTGCTCCTGAGATTGTTACTATCACCAAACACAGATAAACCTAGGAAGTTTTCTTTTAGACAAGAAGGGAACAGAACATTGTTGTAATAATGCAGTGAAATAACAGTAATAATTTAAGAATAAATAAGAGCTCAATATAACCTGTACAAGGTTTTATTACTTTGTTCAGAGCCCTGCTTCCTAACAAGCACATATTTAAATTCTGAAGATGCAGAGAACAGAAGCATGTATATTCATAAATGCACCTACTGCTGGTACCACCAGCCCACAAACACTACAGAGCTGTCACGCCAAATGTACCTCAGTGGTGAAGGAAGAATCAGCACTGAAGATTCAGTGTGTGTGCATATGAGTTTGTACGTATACCTAGCTCAGAAAATGAAGAATGCTACTTTCTAATTCAGTGAGAGATTTTAGGATAAGTGGAATAACTGACCAGGTAAGAAATGTAACTGGCACTGTTAGTCATCTGGGAGGCTTCTTCTATATTTATTTATTGTTATTTAATACATAACTTGCACATGTTTATGCACATACCTGAATATTTAGTACATCTTGGAAAGAAATAAAAATTGATTCAACAATTAGTGGGTGTAATTTGATGTCATCTCTATTAATCACATAATAGATGCTTGCCTATTTTGTCCAAGTTGTCCTCCCTGCAATGAGAATGGTAAACATTTTACAGTGGAAAATCTTTTATTCTATGCTGTCCTCAACTCCCTGGTTTTGATGCTCTGATGTTTATCACAGTTTCCTGTTGAACGCTGACACACCTAACAGTCATATTCTTCCAGAACAGCAAGGATACTGTAGCTTTCAGTCCAAAATTCAGATCCTGTTTGCAGCAGTTGGGAATGATATGACAGTGCTATTTCTGCTAACATATGATCATGTTTTGATTAATATATTTTTTCAGAGCAGACTTGGATACTCATTACACCACTTTTATTTAACTTTGACTATTTCTGAGAAGAAACTATGTTCTTCTTCAAGCATTTCCCACATTTTAAAGAACATTGACAGTTCTCCACCTGGACCATGTGTTTTTAAGTTATCCAAGTACTAAAAATGTAAAAAATTACATTTAAACTTGACATCTGGTTTCAGAGGCACACCCATATGTTTAAGAAGCACAGATGTGTATGCAGTAAAATAAAGGGTGTTTCTGGATCTACAATTGTTGTAATCCTTTCATTTCCTCCATAACAACTTTTTTTTTTTTTTTTTTTTTTCTTTTTCCCAACTATTGATTTTAATTGAAACCCTNCACAGATGTGTATGCAGTAAAATAAAGGGTGTTTCTGGATCTACAATTGTTGTAATCCTTTCATTTCCTCCATAACAACTTTTTTTTTTTTTTTTTTAGTCCATATTCCCAACTATTGAGTTTAATGGCAACGCTCTTTCATGTTAGAGAAGATGTGCTGATTTATCCCAGCTAAGAAATCAAACCTATATTTTCCAGTAACTGTATTTCCCCTTTTCTTCTCCCCACCCTCCCCTCCTCCCCTTTACTTCACATTTCTGAATTTATTTCTTTTCCCTTAACAAACTTTTTAATGTATGCAAATACTGGCCACTGTAGTTTTATTAATTGCAGTACTAATCTCATAAAATCATAGAATAGTTAAGGTTGGAAAGGACCTTAAGATCATCTAGTTCCAACCCCCAGTGCCATAAGCAGGGACACCTCACACTAAACCATGCCACACAAGGCTTCGTCCAACCTGGCCTTGAACACCGAAAGGGATGGAGCACTCACAAGTTCCTTGGGCAACCCATTCCAGTGCCTCACCACCCTAACAGGAAAGAATTTCTTCCTTATATCCAATCTAAACCTCTCCTGTTTAAGTTTGAATCCATTACCCCTTATTCTGTCACTACAGTCCCTAATGAAGAGTCCCTCTCCCCAGCATCCCTGTAGGCCCCCTTCAGATACTGGAAGGCTGCTAGGAGGTCTCCATGGAGCCTTCTCTTCTCCAGGCTGAACAGTCCCAACTTTCTCAGCCTGTCTTCGTATGGGAGGTGCTCTAGTCCCCTGATCATCCTTGTGGTCCTCCTCTGGACTTGTTCCAACAGTTCCATGTCCTTTTTATGCTGATGACATCAGAACTGCACACAATACTCCAAGTGAGGTCCTGCATTCCGTCATGACAAAGGATAGTGGTGCACACTGTGGAAAGAGGCATCCAAGTCAGGTGTTGTGTGTGTGTCTTGTATTATATTGAAGTTAATTCTTCAGATATTTGGAGCTTTTTCTAAGTAAAACAAGTTTCAAAGGCTTTACAGTTCTTCAGGCCTAAATCGCCATGACTTTACTCCAATATAGTATAGTTTTAATTCTATTGGCATTTTTAGTATAATTCAGCATGAGCCTGTAGCTATTTTTTTAGCAAATTAGGTCTTTTTTTTTTTAGTGACCTTTGGGAAGCAAAGATACTGTGAACTCGTGGAGTATGTGTCATTTAATTGAGTATTCCTGAACAGAATTTAAAATATCAACATTCAATGCTAATCTGTAGATTATCTAATCTACCTATTTTTAAACATATGTTCCTCATTTTATTAAATACAAATTGAATGGTATTTCTAAAACAAAATGAGTAAAAGTCCATCATCTTAAGTCCCATCTGGTGCTCACTGAAATAAGTGATTGTCATTTAATCTACATTATTATGCTTTAATAAAAATAAATTACAATCTTCCTTAATATATCTTAAACATAAATTATCAAGTTAACATAGTAAAATTAAGAGTCTTGGACATAAAATTAAGAGTATTTTTTACTTAGAATCAACAAAAAAATGAAAAGAATTACTTAGTAAATGACAGTTTCTGACAAAGATTGACATTTTCCACTGAAAATACAGATGCATTAAGTCATGCATCTGTATAGGTTTGATGGCAAATACTCTAGATCTCAGGCAATAGATCAAAAAAAAAGATAAAATGGTAAGAAAACAACATAGATAACTGGATCGGAGACTAGTTTATTCCTTAAATATTACTGGAGATGCTATCTAACAGTTAAAACTTCTTACCTTAGAAGCTACATAACATATTGTTTTCTCCATCTTGTGTGACAAAAACAGGCTAGTACATAGTGAGATGTCTTTTCATAGTGACAAGCTAGTACATATATGAGAGTATTTTCAGTTACCACAAGAGTTATAATGGTGAATGTTAATACTTTTATTTTTTTTTTTTTAGATTGCATCTGACACCTTTATGTGAGTAACTAAAATTGCGTAGTAAAATGCTCAGTTGAGTTTCTAGTCGTAACAAAATGTAAAGGAAAATTAGAACAAAAAAGGGGAGATTTTTATTTTCATTTTCATTCTGATATGGATGCAATATATGAAAGAAAATTATTTTTCAGATTCCTCATATGTCCCAGCATCCAAACACAAAGTTTGTATCGAAGCTTAGATTCACATTTTTTATGTTACATTATTTATCTAGTGGTGCCCTGTACACATTATGTTCACTGTGCCTTTCAGTGAGAAATTTGTCCATTTATGAGGTTTTATACTACCATCTAGTGTAATCTTCTTTTCTTTAAGAAAATATTATCTTAGACACTTAAAACAAACCCCAGTCAGTTGCTGATATTACTGAATATACTTTTCTGAAAATACGTATGTTCATGTATTAGAAATAATGATTTTTCCTTAAGGCCAAATATTAAGATTATGATTTTATTTGGTCAACATTAAAGACATGCTTTATTAACTACAGAAATAAATTTGGATTATAGTGAAATGGCTGCCCTCCACAATCTGTAATTCAATTAGTGAAAAAGATGCCTGCCTTTATCAGGCTAAACTGGAGCCCTTCCTGCTAAACTGGAGCCCTTCCTGCAATCTTTCACATTAAGGAGTGTAATGTTAATGTCCACCAGGAAAAGATGCAGAAATCAAAAAGAAAGATGAAGCAACAAGCCATGTTTTAAGTGCAGAGACCTACTATTTGAGGTGTGAATTCAGAAGCTTTCAAGCATACTTTGCTTTTTTAATTTTCAGAAGGAATCTACTTCACAGAAAAGATACTTAAGCATCTTCCAGTAGGACTATTTAGAGTTTACCCATAAGCATAGGTAATATGCTGGGGCTGTATCTGAACAAAGAAGCAGGAAATGTTATGTAATTAGTATATAACATATATGTGGAGGGTTCTGGGAACCAGGATTTTATCTTCCTAGTTGATGCACATTTGAACTGGAACACTATAGTCCCATGAGATATTCAAGTTAAATAAGTGAGATGTCTTATGAAGTAAGATAGAATAGAGGGATGGGCTGCTTTTACTTACTAATTCATTACAAACAGCTCATAGAAGCCTAATAAATGTAATAAGAAACGTAACATGGGGCCCAATGCAAAGTCTACTTAATTTGTGTCCATTATCACGAACTGATTAGGTACATTGTACCTAGATTTTTAGTCGAGGAAAAAGAAGAGAAAAAGAAAAAACAAAACAAAACAAAACACAACAGAAGCAAGCAAACACAAAAAACCACAACACAATGGCAAACTACCCCATAATCACCATTCCTCTTCAAATTAGAGGGTTAATATCCTTCATCCTGAATGTCAAATATCTATCCCCTGCCACCCTTTCAGGGTGTGTCATCAAAATTGTCATATCTAGTGAATAGTTAATTTTAGAATTTTATAATGACAACTCTTTTTTAGAAGAAATTTCCATTTCCTGGCCTCAGCAGTATCTGCCTTCCCAGTGCTAATGCTGTTTTTTTTTATAGGCTTTTGAGGATTCTTAGTTTGCTGCTGCATGTGCTTGCTTGCTCTCTGCTAGTTGTGTTACTGATTTGTGGAAATCTGGAAGGGAAAAATACTAAACCTGTGTCCAGCAATGAGGCTGCTCATCTTCTTTGTAATTATTTTCAAGGCATATTCTGGCATTTTACTGCTCAAGTGAACTTATCCAAGTTCTGCTTTTTTCATCAGAGGGTACACATCCTGGTAACATTTGTATTTCCAAATCTTTTTATCTTTCCTCTAAATTCAGCAGTTGATTTAGGAGCTGATTTGTGTGGAAAATGAGCTGGAAGACCACAATGCAATGAAGAAACTATATAGGATTAAATAATCTGTGAGTGTGTAAGAGGCAAATGCATGGTTTTCACATGAGTTCTGCTTCAAGTATTGCGCACTAAGGCAAATTCACAGAATTGAGAAGGTGGTACCCTAAAGAAAAGCTTTACTGAAAAATTATATTAACCTCCTGTGAAATACGTCTAAAATGCAGACTGCAATTCCTGTATGAAATTCTATTAACTGACATTATAAAAATGCTTTAAAATTGACATTTCTAAGTATCAAGTATCTAAGTATCAACAAAACAGCACAGCAATTTTACAATAGCCATGAGTATAAACACAGCATGATTACATTGCATCTTATGGTAGATAACATTAAAGATAATATGATATATTTCAAATCATTGCAAATAAAATTAAATTTGTAAATTCCTTAATCTGATGATTTTCAGCAGAACATGTTCCTGTTAAATAATTTTTTTCCTTTTGAAAACTGTTCAATAGAGTAATTCAATGTCAGCCAGGTGGATGTTCTGTCTTTAAAAAAGATTAATTCTAACCCTTTAATTATTGGAAGTTATCTTTCCTTTAGAAGAACTAATTAATGCCAAGGATTTTCTTTAATTGGAAATGCTCTGAAATAAATGGAAATTGCTCCTTAAAACACTTGGTATAACATTGATAATGTTTTTTATATTCCTATGTAGTTTTATAACCCTTTTCTTTACACTTTATTTTACTTGTTTCTCCTCTATCTTAATAACACCTTTTATACTTCAAAATATATCTAGCTGTTTATATATTTGTTCACTTTATTTATATTGTTCATTAGGAGAACTCTGTTGCTACAAATACAAGACTGCTTATTACAAAACTAGACCCTTACAAACTAGTTCTGAGCTTGCATGAAAATATTAACTATTAAATAATTCATGTATGGGCATGTGATTTCTATGGGACCTGATAGCAATTTGGCTCAGTTCAGCATCATATCTAAATGTATAAAATTCTAATTAGTCCAGTTGAATTAGGTTTGATTCTCTGAATCATGGTTTTCTAGCTTTGTAGTATCATAAAGTTTTACTTACCTAGGGCCTCATACTAAACTCTTCAAACAAAAAGTGACATCATTCTTCCAGGAAACAAGCACGATCACTACTTTCAAAACAGAAGAGACCATTCTTTAAAAAAAAAAAATGAAAGACATGCAATGTTCTTCAGAATATTTTACTATAATTTCAAGTAAATCCCATGCTATTGTCAGAAGTTTATTAGAAATACATCCCTATCTCCAGAAAAAATGATTTTCAAAATTTAAGTAGTGAAAAAGGTAGTTAACAAAAGAAACAGATATACGATTAAGAGAGCTTTTTCAGGTGCCCCTGAATTCCTTAGCTTGGAATACAAGAACAAGGCACACTAAAATTAAAAGGATTAAAAATTAAAGCCAGTAAACAAAATGTTTTCTGCTCAAAATCAGAGTATATTTTGTTGCCTCTTTCCAGGAAACTACAGAAGTCATAAATGTTATTAGATTACATGGGATGCTTGTACAGATATTAATGATATTCAGATATCAGACTTAATAAATATTGTACAGTATTGCTATGGTCAGACATAATTACAGGTAACAGCTGTTCTTCGTCATGTGCTGCTAAAGGATCTGGTCTTGATCTCTTCTAGATGCATGATAACCATAGAATCATAGAATAGTTAGGGTTGGAAAGGACCTTAAGATCATCTAGTTCCAACCCCCACTGCCATAAGCAGAGACACCTCACACTAATCCATGCCACACAAGGCTTTGTCCAACTTGGCCTTTAACACTGCCAGGGGTGGGGCACTCACAACTTCCTTGGGCAGCCCAAGGCAGACTCACTATGTCTTTTGGTCGTTTCTAGATATTGTAAGTTCTCTGAGGAACTTTTGCTAAAGCAAATGGCATTAAATCTGCAACAAATAAACCAAGAATATAACAATAATTACACCAAAGACTTTGTCAATTTTATATATCAACAGAGTAGATAAGACACCAAAAAAAAAGATATCCATATGAATCAGCCAGATGGTAAGTCCAGGATGTGTGCATGTTGTAATAGAACAGCTATTAACTTGGTTTGTGGGTCTGCTGAGACTGCACACATGGTTGCTAGAACTCTGGAAATTGAACACAGGCAGTGAGAGAAGGGACTAAGGGGAGAACTTGTAGGTATTCACTGTTGAGATTCTGAAGAACATACATTAAACTTCATATTGTAATAATTAAAGCATATCTTTGAATAATTTCAAAAATTTAAGCAGATCCAGAGGACCTAGTGAGAGAATTAAGAACTAATTCTATTAATGAAGTGAAGATAATTGCATGTTTCTTGGTAGCTTCCATTTACTGTTGTCTTAACCTGATGAACCCAATAATAATAAGGAAAGATAAAAGCTAGTTAGCTGGCTAAAGGATACCTGTTTTCAGAGCCAGATACAGGTTTGTCAGCATTTCCACAATAATCTTTATCTTAAGAACTTTACATTTGTGCAATATGAATTGCCTGAAACTGAATGAAACACCTGGGTTTCTCATACAGGGTAAATACCTTTGACCTGTTTAAACAAAGGCAAAAATATTACTCTGGAGACCTCTAAGATACAGATTTTAAAATGGTAGCAGAAGCATCTGGACAAACACCAAAATATACATACATTTAAGTGGAATATAGTCAAAGGTAACCTTATGGCCATTTTAGTTACTTTTTTTATTTTTTTTTTTTATATGAGACTAAATTTGACTTTTAATCAGAATAATCCTGTATAGATAGTATTCAGTTTATGCTAAAGATGTCTGTGATTTGTGTTTCTACCTCTTCTGCAGTGCAATATTAATATAACAATACAAAATGCCTGTCAGACATCATCTGGAGTAGTCAGTATCAACTTTGCTCCAATATGTTTAGTTTTGTATATGCATATGTGCTGGTGTATATTTGTTTCTGTCTATATGACATTACCTATGCCTACAGCAAATAGAAAATGAAAGTTGAGCTCTTCTCCAGCTCATCTATGGAAACCACTTGTGGGTCCAAAAAAAAAATCACATATGCTTTGTCTGCCTGGCACAATGAAGAACTGTAACAGGTATATAATGAAATTCAATTAATTTCACTGAAATTTAAAACACACTACTATAAATATAATTAGTTTTTATGTAATTTTCAACAGCATAAAAACCTTCCCAATTTTCAGTATATTTGAAGCTGGTGTTTGTACTATTTGTGCAATAGTATGTCAACATAAAACCCTGTTTATTGCTCATCTCCAATGAAAAATAATGATAACTTTCAAATTTTTTGTACTAATTCCTATAAAAAATATCAGACCTGTATCTTGTATTATATAATAGAACTTTTATAGATTGGGTCTTTTGATTGGGTCCAGTTTTGCAAGAGGCAGCATTTTACTCTTCCTTCTGTGCAGAACTAGACAGAATGTTTTTACCTATTTTCACTTCAATGCTACATACTGAAAATTAAATCTGCATTCCATATAAAAGGAGAGCTATTGTTCTTTAATTGAGCAGAAAAAAAATCAGAATAACCAAACAAGTTTAAAATTAAAGAAATATTTCATTTTTATATGTTTAAGCGGAAACAAGAATATAATTTTGTGATTTGCTTCATGTTTTAAATATGTTTTCCTTTAAATGCAAGCTAGTTATTTTTTCTTAATTCAAATTATAAAAATGTAAGTCTGATGGAAAAAAATCAATAGAAAAGCATTCAAAACTTTTTAAAATAATTTTGCTAAATATTGTCAGTTTTTTGTCTGGTCTGAAAAGGTTCATATGTCTATTTTAAATATTGCCATACTGAACAAGCATCATGCTTTGCTTCTGTTCTGTATTTATGCCCTGCTTAGATATACTTTTTTTTTAAATTAGATCTGTACAAATATTCTCAATATTTCCTTCTTTTTCATGATTATATATTTTTCTGATCAGATTCCAAGTACACTGACTTCTTTCCAAGACCATCCATTGTGAGCAATATGAAGATCAAATACAAAACCAAAATTTATACAATAATTAATATTTTGTTTCAAAGTGTAAATTAACATTTATGGAATTGTCTGGTAATATTTCTTCCTGAAGAAGGCATCACTGACAGGAGTTAATCTTTGCAAGAACACTTAGAAATATCCCTGCAAACCAAAAAGTAATGGATCAAGTGGTATGTCACATCATCTTTCATTTAATGTTCCTTTAAAATTATGAACAATAAATGGAAAAGTAGGGTATACAGCTTCCAGCTTATTTTTCATTCTATATTACAGTATTTTTCATTTAAAAAATATTTTATCTGAGATGAAGGTGTAATGCTATTTTTATATTGTTAATAATTTATAATAAACATATTCACTGAAACAGTATTTCAGTGTTTTAATATTTAAAGTTAATACAATCTGTATTCTTTCTGATTTTAATAAATAAAAGTACAATGCTAGTTTTTGACACCCATCATACAATACCAGCACTCCAGGAGTTAGTATCTGAAAATCCTAAATAGAAACTGAAGCACAAGTAAAATAAGTTGTTACAGTAACAGAGCTGCCACTTTTAGTCTTACAGGTAGGTGAAGTGTTTCTTATCAAGCACACATTAATGTCTATTTAAAACAATAATTGACAACTTTGTTCTCAATGCTGTAAAAAGTAAAATTTTATTGATAGTGAATAAATACTGTCACATTTATACTGTTTTTTCTTTTGATCTGAATGATCCCAGCCATGCATACTGTGATTATACAGACTGTATGTGTACATATAGGGGAATCAATTTAATCTTGATTGAAATGAAACCATATTCAAGATGAATATATTTGGCTTTTTTAACAACTGTCTACCCAAAAAATTTCAGAATAGAAAAAACAAATCCTATTGAAATCGCATGAGAAAATCTATGAGGATATAACAGGGATTCCAATTAAAAATAAATAAATTAAAAAAAATTTAAAGGTTTAAAGCTAACTTTCATAACAGGGTAGCTATTTCTTGATACCAGTGTGGCTAAAAGCAGCATGGATTCCTGAAGAAAGGGAAAACAAAACTGAGCAATCACGTAACCTTTTCTCCCCTGGCTGAATGGGGATGGAAAGTATAGCTCATCTTTGATGAGCATTTAGTAAAAACTTTCTGTGACTGCTAAAATACGTATAAATTTGGCCAATTTGCCAAGAAAAAAAGGCAAGCAGTGTCACAATGGACATTAATAAACCCCTCAAATCACACACTCTAGATTTCCAGTGGCACAAGTAGGAAGATGCCAAGATTGGTCTCACTTTCTATTCTCAATTTATGCTGTTGTGCCTGGGTTCACCTTCCCATCCCCATGCCTGCCTATTTCCATTGTGTTATTTAAGACCTGGGTGCCAGCCTTAATTCGGAATTTCCTGACTTTTATGGTTTAAGTCAGTCCCTTATTGTTATCTAAACATACTTTCTTGGTATTTAATATAAAGAAGCTTTGCTTCTGAAATAGAAAATCTTTGATCTGCTGGGTCTAGAGGGGGGTTGCTAGGGGAATGGGGTGTGACTTCCATTACTTCTTAGCCCTTTCCCACTGAGCTCCTTGTGATATAGTTTTCTTCTTTTATTTTTCTTTTTTTTTCCAGCTAAAGATTTACTGCAAGGACCACAATGGACACTGTCACATGAGGGATAAAACTGACTTTGCCAGACTGCCTTCAATGATTTTTTTTTTTTGTTATTGTTCCTTTATATGCAAATGAAAAGTGTGTTTCTTCATGGTTAGTGTGAAAGCTTACATTTACATCTTTTACCCTCCTTCCTCGCTGCAGAGTTAAATATGATGATCTCTCTTTAATTTACTCAAGTTTTGATTTAAACATGCTCTCATTGACAANGTGTGTATCTTCATGGTTAGTGTGAAAGCTTACATTTACATCTTTTACCCTCCTTCCTCGCTGCAGAGTTAAATATGATGATCTCTCTTTAATTTACTCAAGTTTTGATTTAAACATGCTCTCATTGACAATACAATGGTGTGCATGTCAACATGGATGCCTAGATTAGCAGATATCAGAGCTGACATGTCCATATGGTAACCCTAAATGATGCATAGTTCTAGTTTGGAAATTACAGAGCAACATCTGAAAGGCTAGTAGGCAGTACCTGCTTAGAAGAGGTGATTAGTGTGGGTGTAACACTAAGCAAATGGAGACACAACTCTCTCTGAGTCAGGGTGCATCTCCTGGGATTACAGGTAGGAGATGCAAAGACATTTATGGTGCCTCTGCCCCTGTGAGACCAAAAGGCCTGAAGTGTATCCACTTAAAGTCCTGGAAATATCTAACAAAATGTTCCAAGTGAAGGAAAATGAAGGAGGGAGGTTTTCATGAAGAAGAAATCCACAAAATGCATTGGAAGTAAAGACAGAGTTAAATACTGTGCTTTGAGTTTCCTTTTTGCTTAAAAGAGCCTTCTGTACTCCATGGAAACATTGAAAAAGATAATTATCAGCCTTAGTGATTGAGTGACATGAGAGGAGTTAAAAAAAAAATCACTTATTTACATGTCAAAGTGTCCATCACAGCTGGTTGTTATGGAAACATACTGCCTTTTTTTAGGAAATGAGAAAGTGCTAAGACAAAATATCTGTTCAATGAACACTGGATGAATATGTGTTTTCAGAGAAGTTACTCTAAATTTACAGCAATGAGAAAACGATCCTGTCTACTGCATACCTTTCACTCTGTTGCCACAGATGGAAGAATGACAACACAAAGGACTCACAAAAAGGTTGACACACATTCATAACCATCAGAAAACAGGCCACAACTACCAGCCAGAAAACGAACAGAGACTGCCAAAACTAGTGGAAAGCTTGAAACACAAAGAAATTTTGCTGAATACCCTGGGAAAAAAAAAAAAAAAAAAAAAAAAAAAAAAAAAAAAATATTAATTATTTACTTCTGTGACTGGCATTTCTGTATGTATTTTTTCCTAATTATTACATTTGCTTTAAATATCATCCTCTTTGACTAACATAAAATTTACAACTGTATATGTATTTTACAAATTCCACATTTTAAATGCTGATGTNAAAAAAAAAAAAAGCAAACACTGCATTTGTTTTACTAAACAGGAATGAGATGTAGGATTATAGATTGCAATGGGCCTAATTACAAGAACTCATCCATGAATAGCTGCCTTTGATAAAAGTAGAATTTTATACTTACCTTCAGGGCTGACACCGATATCGGATACAAGGAGCAAATGGCCTTTTATTCTGTGAAATCTAAGTGTTCTTGCAAACTCTTAATAATGGAGTCCTGAAGCAATATCTGGGCTGATTAGACAATGAAGAAGTCATTCAGTTGATTAGCAATGGCTCAGAAAATGAACTATTGGAGTTATAAATGTTGATAGCTGTGATCAAACAGTGGGTCTAGAAAAAACACAGTAATAGGGAGACAAGGACAGATCTTTAGTATTTGCTGAAAACATTTTTTAAAGTGATCAATGTCTAAACCAGCTTACAGAAATCTAGATGCTTTTTTCTGTGAGGAAAATGCTAAACACTGCTGTAAATCTAGCCCCTTGGGCCAACAAAAAGATACCTGTTTCTCACTTTAGTCAGCAATGTTAGTTTAGAGCATAAGGAATAAGTCACGTGGTCACAGCATTGAAAGTTTCAGAGTGAAAGAACTGCATTCTGAAAACAAGAAGTCTCTAAAACAAATGTTCCAGGAAATGAAAAAAGTGGCTTGCCAATCTCAAAGACAAATAGCAGGTTATAATGAAAGGAGTAGTCACAGATGCTCCCTCTTCTTTCCCCTAAATGTTCACTAAATTTTGTGAGATGACTTTTCAACTGAAATCAGTCACAGTCTGATATCTAACATAATCATACTTTCACTGTATTAAATTGCAGCTGGATAAAAATACAAAGGTTAATGTACCAAGCACAAAGAAGCAAAAAAAGAAAAAAGAAAAGAAAAAAAAAAACAACAAAACCACAAAAAACCACAACTATTGTTAGATTTTTGGAATGTACACGTTTATGCGTATTTACATTCTTAATTTACTACAGTGTATTCCTGGCCTGACTTTGTACTGTGTAAGAGTTCCCTCTACTGGCTGAGCTAGTGGAGCTGATCATTTCACTGGGCTACTTGTGTGATCCAAAAGATTTCAGGATCTCAGTCTGACAATTTCAGTTTCTCTGAAACTCTACAAAAGTTACATTGAATTCCTTTGGAACCGGGAAGCCTTCATTAGAAAAAGCTTATGAATCCCACCAGTATGAAGCCTAAAAAATCTTAGAGCCAGTGTGATGGTGACAGGGTTCCTAACAAAAGCTAACTGACTGACGTAAAATTCAATGCTTAATTGAATATACATTTAATTGAAATAACAGGAACAATTTAAGCAGCAGGATTCAGTGTATTAACTCAATTTTTCAAACCTTTAAGAGGATCAAGTTGCAAGACTTACATCATCTAATACATTACAGAGATAAGTTTGTCTTCAGGCTGCTCCAAAAGATATTGTCATGTCTTTTTTATCCAGCCATATTATAGCCATGCAATAGGGAAAGGACCTCAAATGAAGATAGTAGTTTAAAGGGACGGATTCTTCTTTATTCTTCTTTGCTCAAGGTCCACTGATGAAGTCCCAGGGTTCCGTTACTTGTTTGATCTTTATTCACACCAGGCACAATGTTTTTATAGATGACTAATGACAATTCCTGAATCCCCCTCAAGAAATGTATAGCCTGCTTCACCTACACTTTGAAGAAGCTGAGCAAATGCATCATGCCTATGACATTTTTTACCCAAGAGTGAAGAAATCTTTCTTGACTTCTCAACAAAGGCAATTGGACTTTACTTCTATATTCTTCAAAATCTGGACTCTATTAATGAAAGTCTGTGGCATTATTAAAGGAAAAAAAATCAAAGAGAAACAGTTTTAATACCAGAGAGAAGAGCAACAGCAGACTTTTATGCCCTTCTCACTAGTAAATTGGAGACAGAAAATCTAAAAAGAAAGATTATCCCTTCCTTTTTTCAAGCTACCATGATCAGTAGAATATTCCCACCATGAAATGAAATAAAGATATGGACATAGGAACACTGCAGGACACTAGTACCAGACAATGTACCCCATTTAGAGTGGAATGGGGATATTCCTTTTTTAGCAGAAAAAGATAGACAGTCATTACTCTCTATCATTACTGATGCTTGGGCATCAGGAACTTCTTTCTCACTGGAGAAAAGTGATGGTGCAACACAGACACAGAGTTAAGATTGTTCTGAGCTGTAATTTTTTGTTGCCATGATATTAGTAGAAAGCTAAAAAAAATATAAAAAAAAGATTTGGGAACTTAAGTCATTTGAATACAAAAGAGAAAGCTTTTAACTCAGAGAGACAACCTTCTGCTATAGTTCCTTAATGTCCTATTTTAAATTGAAAGCAGAGATTTCGAGAATCTAAAGCATCAACCCTTAACACCAAGCTTAAAAGTTTATGTTATAATTTGACCTATTTCCTTCTAAGGATGCCTGTGCATCTATTGGGGGAAAAAAAATGAATGTACTTTTTGTTTATGTACATTTACTGAAATGTAAAAGTTTATGGAAAAATTTCATACTTTATAATGTACCACTAGCCCCACTTTTCAGATGAAGTTTCTACAGGACAGGAAGACAGCTCATCTCACGTATTTCATCTCTAGATCAAGATGCTGCCTTGCCATCCCATGAGTATGCAATGGAGTGTGTGCTTTCTCTTGCATGGCTTTCAAATAGCAGGCTCAAAACTGAAATTTCTACATCAAAGGCATTTTGCTGCTTCTTTACAGCTCTCTCAGCTTCCATAGGACATTGGTTTAATTGTGCTTCATTATCATTATTTCAAAGTAAAGAAATTGAAGTTTGGCTAAAATACACCCTTTCTTGAATGGGTGATCAGGGCATAGTGTTCAATATACTATGAAATTCAACAGTGAAATAAAACATGAGCTTAAAAGACTTTCTCACTGACTGCAGTAGAATTATTATTTTATACATGGTGCAGATAATTAGAGGACTTTCCTCTGGAAATGGCCTTCACTCAGCAAATACAACTTGACATCTTTATTGTCTCAGTAAACTTAAGCAAATACTCACATGAAAATGAAATAAAAGATATTTATGAGAAATTAAAGGAAGGACAAAGCAAGAAAGAAAAAACAAGTGTTACTTTGAACAAATGTATTTTATGAGACTCTTCCTACTAGATTAATTAATCTGAGAGATTCAGTGATGGTGTACTGCTGATGATAACAACAACAAACAGATATGAAATGGAGGATCATTTTTATCTTTTTCTGACAGCAGCATATGGCTCCTTTGAAGGTTTTGTTAACCATTGTATTGACATATCCAGCAATGGCTCCATATGCATCAGTGTCATAAAAAACCACTGCAGACTCTGACCAATTGCAATCATTATCATTACAACCCACTTTTTCTGATTTGATAAAATTCACATTTTTTTAGGTTTAAGTATATATATATATATACCAGGTTTAAGTATATATATATATACCAGGGCAAATGTTGACTAAAAATATAAAGGAAGGGAACTGTTATTGACACCCTCTACATGCATTTATATATAGTTTCCAGACCCACCCTCCCACTGGACTTATTTTTGCTGCAAGAACATATTGCTAACTCACGTTTGACTTGGTGTCCACCACAACCCTGTGGATGTCTTTTGCTGAAGGCTTTGCAGCTGGCCTGCCCCAAGCATGTCCTGTTACATGAGACCCTATTTGATCTGTTCCTCAAAGACAATCACTGGCAGGTCTTTGAAACCATTTTCTGAAATATTTTTATATCGTTTCTCGCACTGTTATTCCATTAAACTGCATTTTCCTCATTAGCTTATGACAGCATCACATAAGCGGGTATCAAAACCTCTTGTTAGCACAGAGAAATGCGAGACACCACTATCCATTAGGTCAGTCACCTTTTCAAAGACAAAGTAAGATTGACTTCTCTTGTGCTTTACAAGCCTATGTTGTTTATTTCATATCTTATTATGCTCTAGGTGCTTATAAATTGATTGCTTAATAAGTATTGAAGTTGGACTACCTGGCCTATAATTCTCTAGATCCTCTTATTTGCTCAGATGTGAAATTCCATTGAAATTAAGGTGAAACCTGAACAGCTTTTGCTATTCTCTTACTAGTTTGCATATAGGACACCAAAGAAATCACGACCAAAATGCATTCCTACCTTCCTATCAAGTACTTTTACCGTGTTCTCTCATTGTGGCCCTAAGATCACTGTGAGGTTCACACTATTCTGTGAAAAGTCTGTGATATAGGTAAAATGTATAACATTTTTCAAACATCTACCAGTACAATCATGGCAGTAAAATAGTGCTTCTTCATGCAAAGAACTTGTGTCAGTCTGACATGGACTAGGCATCTAAACTTAGGCAAAATCAAAGCCTGCCTTGTACACTCAACAGCAGCAAAAGAGCTGCTCACCTGGACCATTATCACCCCTCAGAATCATGCCTACTGCCTCTACAGGAAGCCCTGCACTAGTACATCTGGTTAAATTTCATAGGGAACCTCAGGAAGAACAAATCTGCCATGTAGGACTCTACTGAGTGTAGATATCAAGGGAGAAGAATCCTGAAGGTTGCCTTGTACTGGACACAGCCAGTTCCAGCCAGGTGCAGTGGGTCCACCACAGGATTGTGTCAATCAATCAGCCAAGCTGATGCTCATGTTTTGGAAAACATCTTTTAAAAAGAGCAGAAATTCTGAACAAGTAGAGGAGGAGGAAGAGAAAAAGTGAGAAAATGAGAGAACACCAAGGTCAGAGGAGGAAGTGCTCCATGCCAGAACAGATATTCCCAAAGTGACTGTGGCCCACAGAGGACCCATGCCAGAGCAGAAAAGAGTGAGAAGGAAGGAGAGGAAGAGAGAAACCACTGCATCCTGACCTCAACCCCTGCATTGTTTGTTGCTGCACTTAAGGAACTGAGGGAGAGCAGAGGTGATAACAAGGCATATGAAAATGTGACTGTAGTGAAAGAACAAAGCAGGGAATTGAAAGTTATTGGAAGTGAAATGATGCTGGGAGTGAAGTTTAGTCTGGCAAATTGGGGGAAAAGTATTTTTTCCATAAGTAAGTGCTTTAATGTTTGGGGTTTTTTTGTTTGCTTGTTATCCATACCCAAATTAGTAATTACATAGTTATGTTATTTGGCAATAAATTCATTTGAATTTCCCAAGCCAAATCTGTTTTGCCTATGGCAACACCTGGTGAGTAATCTCCCCATCTTTACTTTGACTCAGGAGTTTTCGTGCTCCTGTTCCTTCTATTTTCTCTCGCATGCCACCAGAAGGAAGGGAGTGAATGAGCAGCTGTGTGGGTGCTGGGATGCCAGCCAGGGCCAGCAAACAAGCACTTCATTTCTGAACACATGATGATACTGGCTGATCATAGTATACTGAGATGGAATATACAGAGCACATACATATGTTTAATGGTATTTTAGCCCTTGGTAGCTACAGAGAGGTGTATCACCACTCTTGCCCCCTCCCATGGAGCTGTACCATGCAAATTATATTAATGCACTGAAACACAACTACTCCATGATGCCTTGCTTCTGCCACCTCTGGTGATGACAGCCCATCCACTTTGTTGTGTTTTTTATTCATGTTTTTTATTCCTTAACAGAAACCTGCAAAATACAGCATAGAGAACACTATCTGTCTGACTAGGCTGATCATAGTATCAGTCATGATCTTGTGAGGCAAGACAGCTTTGTTACACTGGTATATAACGCAGTTGCTATCTTGGTGTGGCCATCACATCTGGACATCAAAATATTGCTTAATTTTTATCTTTTCATCTTGTAAAACCAGAAAGTTTGGGAAAGATATCTTTATACCAGATATGTTGTATGTGATACCACATTTTTTAGAAATGAAATTGCATATTTATCCTGATTTCTGAAGTTTCTGTTGTACATTGTGTGGTATATAAATACCACTAAGATCATGTTGTCCTCTACATCCTATCCTAAGCCAAGTACTGAACCTTAAGTTGAATGGCTTGTTAGTTAGGTTTAAATGTAGTCTAATGCCAATTTGCCAGTGAGCTGAAATGTTTCTGAATGATCTAGCATGGACTCTAAATGTGTACTGAATTTGCTTCAATAATCACAATGTAAGCATACTGGCTTTCCTTCATTTGCTTCAAACTGGGAGTTGCTTCCTCCAAACTTAGTGTCAGCATTATTGAAGCCAAATATGTTAGACAGTTTTTCAGGTCTTTTGTGGATGATTTAAAAAATACAAATAGAGACAGAACAATACTGTTTCATCACCAAATCACTAATAAAATAGTGTATGAATGGAGCAGAGAAAATCTGTCTTGAAGCAATCTAAGATAGCTGATGCTAAGCCTCAGGCTGTAGCTGATAGTGTGTGCGTATATGTCCATGTGTTCCCAAGGGGGGGAAAAAAATTTGCCCTGCAGTTCTGGCTAGACATTACTTCAAGCAACTGTGATACTCTTTCAGCAGGAAAATGTGAACTGGAATGGGACATATTGTTTACTAAAAAGAAAGCAAACAGTAACAAGGTACATTTATACCAGGCTGAAAATGACATAAAATTGCTGATATACAAGACCCTCACTTTGTAAAAGTTCAAGGTAGTTCATGGTATCATATCTTAATGAAGTGAACTGTGCAAATAAGCAACCAATTGAGTGGTAACCACAGGGCATGATCTGGAAAGGTCAGACTTGACTTGAGGATACTGACTGATTAATAGCAAAATATAAATCTTTCCCTACAGAAGGTCTAAACAGCTTTTCCCCCAAAATAGTTTATTTTTCCCACATGCACAAATGAAGTTTATGGATTTTTAAAATAAAAGTAAATCCTACAAGCGCCTTATGGGTACTCTTCTGGACCGCATGAAATTGGATAAGGTCTGGGAGACCAGGTGGTAGTAATCATCCATCAGAGTGGTTGTTCATCATAGAGTAAAGGAAAACCTGATAAATGCTGGGTTTCTCAAACTCAGAATTGGTTTATCGTAAGTGTATAGGCTCTCTCTGCATGTGAGTTTGTCTTTTCAGCATTTCTAATGCATAAAATGTACCCAGTAGAAAGGAATGAATGGTGGACATATTGATAAGTTATCAGAAATATTTGCCCCCAATTCAAAGATTCAAGGAAGCTTTGTGAAAACAGAAATAGTCAGCAGAATATGTTGCTATCTGCAAATTACAGAATAATTTAGGTTGGGAAGAGGCTCTGGAAAGCATCTACACCAACTTCTAGTCAAAGCAGATGCAATCTTAATCTTGTATTTTGCTGCTTTCTCACACTTCAAAAGTTGTATGTACATGCAATACATACAAAAAAAATGCTGAGAAAGAGACAAAAAATCACAAGTAAATGTGCTTGTATTACAAAAGATTGGAAAATATGCTACAGCAGATAACTCTGGTTTCTGTATTTACTGAGAAAACTATGGGGAACTGAAAAATAAAAGTCATACATAATCTACTTTTTACAGAGGGACCTTGACATGCTTGTGAGGTGGGCTGATGCCAACCTCATGAAGTTTAACCATGACAAGTGCAGGGTCCTACACCTGGGTCAGAGCAATCCCAAGCACAGCTACAGGTTGGGCAAAGAGGAGATTCAGAGCAGCCCTGCAGAGAAGGACTTGGGGGTGTCGGTCGATGAGAACGTGAACATGAGCCAGCTTCAGTGTGCACTCACAGCCCAGAAAGCCAACTGTATCCTGGGCTGCATCAAAAGGAGCGTGACCAGCAGGTCGAAGGAGATGATTCTGCCTCTCTGCTCTCGTGAGACCTCACTTGGAGTCTTGTGTGCAGTTCTGGTGTCCTCAACATAAAAAGGACATGGAGCTGTTGGAACAAGTCCAGAGGAGGGCCACGAGGATGATCAGCGGACTGGAGCATCTCCCATACAAAGACAGGCTGAGAGAGTTGGGGCTGTTTAACCTGAAGAAGAGAAGGCTGCATGAAGACCTCCTAGCAGCCTTCCAGTATCTGAAGGGGGTCTGTAAGGATGCTGGGGAGGGACTCTTCATTAGGGATTGTAGTGATAGGACAAGGGGTAACAGGTTCAAACTTAAACAGGAGAAGTTTAGATTGGATATAAGGAAGAAGTTCTTTACTGTGAGGATGGTGAGGCACTGGAATGGGTTGCCCAGAGAAGCTGGGAATCCTCCATCCCTGGCAGTGTTCAAGGCCAGGCTGGATAGAGCCTTCTGTGGCATGGTTTAGTGTGAGNCAAACTTAAACAGGAGAAGTTTAGATTGGATATAAGGAAGAAGTTCTTTACTGTGAGGATGGTGAGGCACTGGAATGGGTTGCCCAGAGAAGCTGGGAATCCTCCATCCCTGGCAGTGTTCAAGGCCAGGCTGGATAGAGCCTTCTGTGGCATGGTTTAGTGTGAGGTGTTCCTGCTTCTGGCAGGGGGGTTGGAACTAGATGATCTTAAGGTCCTTTCCAACCCTAACTATTCTATGATTCTATGATTCTATTTACAACTGACTTAGTCTGCAATGTCAGTGGTGAAAAGTGTGAAATCTGTATTAGACTGTCAAGAAATTAGAGGCATTCATGAATAGAGCTAACTGGTCTCCACAGTTGTCTTAAAATAATATATTACTATTTTAGCAGTGGGAAGATTATTTTTCAGCCATGTATAAGGAAGAGGTTGTTGGATTCAGGAAGAATGCAACAAAGGTTATGCTGAAAATGTGGAAGCCAAATTCACTTGTTTCTCCTCAGGCGAATCACAGTTTGGGCTGACCGGCTAATTACCCTAACCTTGACCCAGGGGGTGAAAATCTGACTTCTCAATAACTTACAGATGATTCACTCTTTTCTGCTAGTTGAGCTGTGCCTTTTCTCTTATGAAACTAAAGCAATCCATTTGGATCAAATTATGCATGACAATTTTGGGATGTAAGTTAAGAAATTAATAGGACCAAGCTAACCCTACTTCTTTCTAGCAGCACAGGTTTCACAGGTGAAAGGTTTTATTTCCCCTCTTTATTATTTTTTCCCTCCAAGATTATAATTACATTTTTGTTTACACAGTTGCTAAGAATTAAGAGAAGTTAGGATCACAGATGTTTATTAGAGTGGAGTGATGACATACAACATCCCCAGAAATGGTGAGATATGAGATGTGATTCTTGATGCCAAGCAGGTTGCAACTGGGAGGCCGGATAAATCAGTGAGTATAAGGATCTGAACATTCAGCCAGAATGCAAACTGACCCCAAAATGGCAAATGTCCACTTAAGTATTTTTAAAATAGTTACACCTGGGTAGCCTGATCAGTTTCTACCTACAACATTAATGAGGTTTCTAAGATAAGGGAACCTCATGTGAGGAAAGAAAATTAGTGAGACACTAAGGTGGTCTATTTAGAACATGTAGAAAAGTTGGAAGACCCTCACCCAAAAAAGTAGACCATGGATATATCAGTTTTCCAAAGGTTTCAGTAATACTTTCAATTTAATGACTACAATGTTTATCTGGTAAATTTTGTCAAAAGCAATAAAATCAGCAGTGCTTTGGCACTGTCTTCTTGAAATATCTACAGTGTGGCTTTTTTTTTTTTAAATCACCTTTCAGCTTTTATTTAGCATATTTAAGACTTTATTGCATTTTCTTTAGCCTCCTTAAGCCACTTAAATTATTCAACTGTGTAAATGTCCCTTGAATGTTTAGCTGCCATAGAGACAGCAACATTTAAGCATTTAATCTTGTAGAGTTAAGATACATGGAGGCACGGGAGTAAATTACAGATCTTTTGTTTTTCTCTCCATAGTTTCTAGTGATTTGGCAGCACTAGAAGCACTGGATGTCAGCTGTTTTGCATAACTAGGAATCTCAACAAAGTATAACTAAGCCTTTTTAGATAAAGAAGAAAAGAAGTTTCTAGGTGATAAACAAGCTCAGTTTTGTTCTAGGTCCTTTATTTGTGCAGATCAGCATAATGCTAAAATGAATTGAACGACACTAATTTACCTAATCTAAGAAGCTATCTTCCTATGAGAATGGGCATATCAGTATGGACAAACTAAAGTCAGATCTACCTGGAAATCAAGCCAAATGCAAGTTTAAGCTACTGAGGCTAACAAACAAAAAAGAAAAACAAACAAACAGAACTTCAACCAAAAAACTGTCAACCTCTTTCAAACTGTTGTGGGTTTTGTTCTGTTTTGTTGGGGTTTTTTTTATTTTATTTTTGAGGGTTCTAGATGGAAGGTTTCTTTGGCAACTTTGATTCTTACCAAAAAAATGAACTTCTGGATATACAACAAGAAAGACTCAGGCCATGCATAAAATGCAAGCACTGATTAAGTATCGTCATTGAAGTGAGTGATTCTTTGTAGAAAAAGACAGGATAATATTTCTTTAAAAGGGATTTATTTTTTTTTTTTAAGGTGAAGAACTTCCATTACATTTTCTGTGGAAAAATAAATCTAAAAATTAAAAAAAATATGCAAGAAATACAGCTTCAGGTACCGAAAAGGATTAAGGTCTGATCTTCATAGAATCTACATTCTTTGACTGAATTACTTGATTTCCCATCACCATGAAGAATATTAGAAAGCTCAGAATGGGATCCAAATATACATAACAGTTTACTCAGTGGGGAACTTCCTAAGCCAGACAACAGCGAAACCCAGAGAACCAGCAGTTGCATTAAATGGTGACCTCTGTGCTACAGAGAAGCATTTCTGTTCACTAGGCTTTCTTTCTGTACCAAGTATCTTTCACATCTTTTTCTAGATGGAACATGAGTCACAGCTTTCTGTAAGACAGGATGTGGGAGCCCAGAGCACCAAAACCCACATCCCACAGGGGTGTCCTAGTCAGCAGGGTGAAGGCAAATATGTCGGGAAGAGCACTCTTACTCCCACTTACTTCTTGTGAATCTGTTCTGTTTCATGTTAAAAATTTGAAGACTCATAGAGCCCAGAAACAAGACCCTATATCTCTGTCTTGGGTTTTCATAAAATCATAGAATCGTGCCATTCCTCCCACTGCCTCCCACACACACCTCATTTCTTCCAAGACAGGTGTTAATATGTTTTATAGGAAATCTTATCTGTAATTATTTCAATTCTACAACAACTGCAATAAGCACTCAAGCCAGTTACTTTGACCCAGTGGCTCCAGAGCTCTTTATAAGGATGGTGGATGATCCACTTCAAAAAATTTTATACCTCATGGGTATGATGACCAGAAAAACTTGATTACAAAAACTCATACTTGAACCCTCTCTCTTGAACTGACATCTAACCTTTGAAATGCCAGTTACACGGGGAGAGAGAAATATGCTTTTGTCTTCTATTCCTCTTTATGTAACGAATTGGGATATAGATCCTTCTGTCCATCTTAGAAGTCTGAATATGGCTTAAGCAAAAGGTAATAACATTATTCGGTGTTGTTAGTCTTCCCTTGTCATATCTTGAAGAAAGCTTTAAACTTCCCCTGGTGTTTTGATAAAAGTTAATTGCTGTCATATGAATCTGTGAACTTGAAATGCTGTGTAGGAGCTTAGCAGTAGTTTTCTGAGTTGGAGTTTTAGAGTCCAACCTGTAAGCCTTGCCAATGACACACTATAAATGCCACCAGCACCATCCAAAGTTCCTGTCCCTCCCATACAATAGGAGCAAGAAGAGATCTGGCGTGGGGAGAAGTTTCTAATTCCAATTGACTAAGAAAAAGGAGATTGGCCTATTCTGTTGACTGTACTGATTCTAAGCAATCAGAGAATCATAAAATAGTTACAGTTGGAAAGGACCTTAAAGATTATCTAGTTCCAACCCCCCTGTCATGGGAACTGCTACCTTCCACTAGACCAGGTTTTTCAAAGTCCCATAAAAGCTGGCTTTTAACACTGCCAGGGATTGGGCAGCCACAACTTTTCTCTGCAACCCGTTCTAGTGCCTCACCACCCTCATAGCGACGAATTTCTTCCTAACATCTAATCTAAATCTATCCTCAGTCATCTTAAAGGTCCTTGTCCTTTCACTACCTGCCTTTCACTACCTGCCTTTGTAAAATGTCTTCAGCTTTCTTGTAAGCCCCTGTTAGGCACTGGAAGGTTGCTGTAATGTCTCCTCTGAGCCTTCTCTTCTCCAGGCTGAACAAGCCCAGCTTTCTCAGCCTGTCTTCATCGGAGACATTCTCCAGCCCTCTGATCATCTTTGTGCCCTTCCTCTGCACTTGCTCAAACAATTCCACATCCTTCTTGTGGTGGGGGCCCCAGAGCTGAATGCAATACTTCTGCTGGGGTGTCATGAGAGCAGAATAGAGAGGGAGAATCACCTCTCTCAACCTCCTGGTCATGCTCCTTTTGGTTCAGCCCACCATATGGTTGGTATTCTGGGTTGCAAGTGCTCACTGCCTGCTCATGTTGAGGTTCTCATCAACCAACACCCCTAAGTCTTTCTCCTCAGGTCTCCTCTCAATCCATTCTCCACTCAGCCTATAGCTTTGTGTGGTTTTGCTTCAAACCACATGCAGGATCTAGCACTTGGCCTTGTTGAACTTCATGAGCTTTGCACAGGCCCACCTCTTGAGCCTGTCCAGGTCCCTCTGGATGGTATCTTCTCCCTCCAGCATGTTTACCAGATCATACAGCTTGGTGTTGTTGGTGATCTTAGCAATGGTAAACTGAATTCCATGGTCCATGTCACCAACAAAGATGTTAAACATTGCAAGTTCCAGTGCCAAGCCCTCAGGAGCATCACTCATCACTGGTCTCTGCTTGGAAAAGAAGCTGTTGACTGCAACCCTGTAAATGTAACCATCCAGACAATTCCTTATCCACCAAGTGATTCACCCATCAAATTCATGTTTCTCCAGTTTAGAGACAAAGTTGTTATGCAGACACAGTGTCAAATGCCTTGCAGTGCTGCTGATTCCAACTGTATTTAGTTAGATTTTAGCCAATTGAGAATCATTATCAAAATTTTCCCACCAGCATTTTTCAAATTAGAATACTGTAAATAGCTTCTTTATACATAAAAGCACAAAAAACGTAAGAGAAAATCATATGCTATAGATACATGCTTCTTGAACTCACAACTCCCATCAAAAAATTCTCATGAAAACCACTTAGAAATTGTTTTCTTAGAAATTGTTAAAACAGAGCTCTGACTGATCATTTCAAATGAATGCACAGCTTGTTTACTGAAGAATCTGTGAATGAGACCTGCTAAATGCAGTTTACGTAGACATGCAAGCAGCCTTGACTTTAATTTCGCTCTTGAGGCACAGGCAGTCTTCAAACCTCTGCAAACAAGCTGTGAAATATCTTCAGATCAGATCAATACTGAAAATGTGATAGAAATCAGATCCTACCCTGGTCTAAAGTGCATACTGATCTTGTATCACAGGTTATTATATCCTTTAATTACTTTGCAGTATGCAAGCTTAGAAAGTTATCTACCTAGAACAGCACTTTCCTATTTATTAGTCTTTATATTACATTTCTCTTTCTGGATTAAAATTGTGTGTGCTACAAACCCAATATTTTTATGCAAGGTTTATAGACTCATCTTTGCTTTTTTAATACTTTTATTTTTTATTTTGTAATGCATTAAGCATTTCAAGCGTTTGTGATAAGACCAGAGATGAATTTAGTGATTTATTTTAGTGATTTGCCCTTTAAATTTACTTCTATGTGGTACATTTTCAATCAAGACATCTGGCAGACACCTTTGGGGCTTGGTAAGTGTGCAAGTGTTCAAGTTTACAAAGCTGAGAATGCCAGACAGCTGTTTATTTACCTCCTGATGACTGTTAAACCAGCAATCAGACCATGTCCTTGTTTCACACCATTTTGTCATACTTAGCCAGACTTAAGCTATTTTTATTTTGCCTTTTTTCCTTCTTCTATAGCTTTTATCTTTCTTTCTTTTTTTTTTTTTTTTTTTTTTTTTTTTTCT
>NDXB01020695.1:57342-70897 GCA_002631895.1 Agapornis roseicollis
TTTTTTTTTTTTTTTTTTTTTGACTTCCCATCTGATAAAAAGTTAAACAGGACCTGATGTTTGAAAAAACGTTTAACCCTTTATCTGATGTTGGTTTTCTCAATCTATATGTCTGTGAAGTGGGTGCACCTTTCAAGTGCAAAAAGATTTGAGAAATCTGGTTTGGGTTTTTTTACATCAGCCAGTGACTTAAAAGGAACTCCTGGCTCAGACTGTGTTATATAAACTGCACTTGGGACTCTACAAAGGTGGCTGTAACACCAATGTATAAAAGAAAAGCAGTAAATGAAAGAATGAGCATATTAGAAAATTAGGAAGGTATAAGGTACAGGAGCTCTCTTTCCACAGGTACAAGACCCTGATGTGTCAAAGCACTTACACCTATAAATACCTTGGTGGCTGCATTGAAACAATAGCTTTCGTTGTAGGTCTCTGCAGTGTATTAAGTGATAAGAAATAAGCATCATCCATACATCGCATGTAAGAAATCAATTTATTTTTTGTAGGGTGTGGCAAAAGAAGGAAAAACTGCAATATGCATTCTCAAGAAAAAAAAATCTGTCAATGCAATGAGCAATTAATGCTGGCTCAGAGAACTAATTAGGTGCAGAGAAATATCTGTCTCAGAAGCAGAAGTTAGACAAATGCTACTTCTTTTGAAACAACTAAAATTTCTTCAGCAGCTCCTGTGACATTTGATTGAGTAAAATGTATTCAAACGTGTCAACATGAAGTTTTGGTATTACATACATAAAAGTAATATTATCATGGTTACATTAATACACAAATATTCTGAGTATCCAGATGATTTTATTGCTGTATGCTTATTGCAAATATCAGGGTAATGCCATTCAAATTACAGTCTAAAATAACATTTTCTACTTAAAAATATGGGATAAAATCTGGGTTATTGGATGTTGGCAGTGAGGTTCTAGCTGTCACATTTTCATTAATGTATCTTTAGCCATATACTAAATGCACTCTGTACAGCAATTTTGTAATAATTGCTTTGAAAAAGGTAATGGAAGAAAATGAAACAGTCCCCCAAATTTTTCTTAAAAAAAGAACAAAGCAAAAAACCAAAAATCTGATCAAGATTTTTTTGTGTCCTGTAATCACTTTCACACTGAGATAGTGTGATGACAGTGAGAAGGAAAAGGGGTAGAATTTCTTAGACTAAAATTGTCACCAACCTTACAGCAAAATTTCTTCATTAGCCTTACAAGTATATTTTTATACGTAGATCATCTCTTTGGTGCAGTTGAAACACAGTGCTTAGGATTCTGAAGACTTAGGTAGTTTTTTTCAGGCATCACTGGAGGGTCCTCTCAAGGCAAAAGAAACACCAAATACGAATGCTAGATTAGAAAGACTGTCATTCAGTCATTTTTATGAAAATGGATTTTTTCCTGTATTCTCACTTATATCTAATATAATATTTTGACCATCAACAATGATTAAACAAGTACTTATTTTATAGCAAATAATTGGATTTGACAACAGTGTCATATATTTTGAGCATTACCAATAAGGCAAATAATTTATTTCCTGAAGCTTTGGTCAAATTAAGTAAAGGATCAAGATGGATGGTGATTGAATTATGGTAGCATATGATAGTTATGGTAACATATTTCACAATGAAAAAAATTGAAATCTTTTCTATTCTACTCTTTGTAATGGGTATTATTTTTATAATGAAAGGTGTCAACTGTAGAAAACTGAAAAAAATGAAAAACGTATAGACATTATAGACAATGGGACTAAATTATAATGGCTGGATGAAAAATTACTTTCTGTTGCAAAATGCAGAGAACTTAGATACACTTCACACCTCTTCTGAACCCTATCTCAGAATATCTATCATCTGGCTAAACACTGAAACATAGCTTGTAATAATATGGACATATACAAATATGTTACATTCAAAATCCTGTTTATGCGTACAAAATGGAGCACACTTTATATATAAGTATTATAAGGCCATAAATTTGTTGTTAGTGTAGTGGAAATCCTAAGTCTAATTAAAGAATAATCATTATACAAAGAACACTAGAGCAGATAGATAGAATAGTTTAACATCCCTTAGCAGCACTTCTCAAGGCCTGTGCTATCATACCTGGTCTGTATTTCTCTACACTACATCATGTTAGTTGTAAATATCTAATTGTTCCTGGAAAATCTGCTTGTTACTGCTGTGTAAAACTACAGTGTATCATACAAAGATAAGCAGAAATAAAACAATTTATATAGAGACAACTGGTCACTTAGAAAAAGTATTATTAAAGCTAAATCAAATAAAGCAAGAATTATGACCTGCTATTAGCAATAACAACATATTACAGGGCTACACATTTTCTCATTCAGTTCAGAAATGTGCTTGTCAGTGGCCAACACTGACAGCTTCAGCAGAAGGTGTAGAAAACATGAGCACGGAAGATGTGAGATAATTATATTTCCTCTCCTGAAAAGATATTACCATTTCCTTAAGTAACATTCATGTTAGTTCTAAGACATGACAACCTTTCATGTTGATATTAGGACCTGTCACATTTTACTAGTAACTTTTCCGAAGTTTTATGTGACTGTAACTCTTGATAGCATCTAACATTTAAATGCAGTTATGATCTGATAACTCTCAGTCAATTGAATGCGATCAACTCTTGTATTAATTATTTCCCTGTGCTTTTCTTGTGTGTTCCTAAAATTCTGTTTTAAAAGTGCATGAAAATAAGCAAAGCAAAGCTATACACATGCTATATATTTACACATAAAATGTTATTTGCTTGCATGCTATATAACCAGCTCTACTTGGTTTCTGACATAATAGATATGATAGAAGATAACATCAACAGAAAACAATTCAGTTGATACCATTTAATTCTTATGCCTACTTTAAGACTACTTAAAAGCTACAAGGACATTAATATAAATGGAAGCAAACTTAACCTTGCTGCTAAAAGAGATCCAAAAAAGAAGATCAACCTTAATATTTGAAATTGGTAAATAAATACAATTTAGATATTAATGTATCAAATTCTTGGGAAAACAAACTTTAGCAAAGCATTTTAACAAAGTTCTAGCTTTTAAAAATACATAATTTTTGATTCCTTTTTTCCCCAGAAAACTTCAACACTTCCTAATTGTTTATTTCTTTCTTGAGATTTTCCATATCTCTCTGTTGATCTTAATATTGAATTTACAATGTATGTATAATTTTGTGATGAGTTGCTTAATAAGGTGAAAATATTGACAGTTTTCTCCTTTAAGTAAAAATTCTGCAATATATATATGTAAATAAATATATTAATAAAATATGATACAAATAGAAAGAAATGATATAGCATAGACTTTTGTGCAGCTAATGAATAAACAGTGTAATTTTACTTCCAGGCAGATGGGTAGGAAACACTAGAGTTTATGAACACAGTTGATTAGCCATATTCAGACTTCACAATACTGACAATTGTATTAAAAATGTTTACATACAATTATAGGATGAATGGAAATATAATTACTAGTTATCTTTATTGCTTTCCCTTCCTACACTTTGTACGGAAACAGGATATGAAATGAAGTTACCTCTTAGAGAAAATTGTAAGTTTTTATTTTATATTAAGTTTTAACAATACGTGAAGCTTACTTGCAGAGATTTAAAAGATTTAGTAGTTTTGCATCAGGTGTGCAATGTATATCCTTCTAGCCTAAAATGGATTACCTGGGCTTTCCTAATGAAGACACTAAATGTCTGTTTTAGTATATGTACATTATGCCCAAAATTTTATCTGTTTTTAGTTTTCACTGCTTAAATTTGAACCAATAGTCAAACGGGAATACAAGTTACATTCGATTTGGCAAGCAGTGCTTGGTCAGATTTTCCATTCAGCAAACCTAAGTGAAAACACTAGGTTTTTATTTCTGACACAAATCTAAGTTTCATAACATGATGACTTGGGAGAGGTGCTATACTGTTTCTAATTTGGATGTACACATGATTTGAAATGTGTCAAATTAGTATTTTATGCTGCTGAAGAGCAACTCAAGCTTTATTTATCATCCCCATGAAGCAGTAAGCAAAATGTATACATAAGTGCAATAGCTATTTCATTGAAATTAACTCAGCTCTTTTCTCAAAATGAAGTTTAAAACAGAATTCTGTGAACATACAACAACAACTGCTCAAAATAATTGCAGTAAAATGAAAACCCTTTTGTCACAGTATGAAAAACTGATGGACAATTGCTTCATGAGTGTTCTTTTCATCAAGCTATTGAATTTGGCTTTGAGTCATGCTGATTATTTCTGAAAGTTAAAGCAGTTAAGTGAGAAACAAATCTCTTAAACATATGGCAGGTCTGATTATCATATGAAAGCCAGGCATGCCAAAGATTTGCAGAACACATTGCTCTAAATAGACTCGAAAAATGTAAATTAAATACCAGTTTTAAAATCCCTACTGGAAGGAGATACACCTTTCCTGATGGCATATGCCAAAATTTAGGAGTCATATAAACATTTTTGATTTTACATTAAAAAAAAAAAAAATATGAATTTGATAATCTCTGACAGCCATATCTGCTGAAATACTGGAGGGGGGTGATGGAGAGAAAAGCAAGGCAAGGAGAAATATACTGTTCAAGATCTCCATCCTTAAAACCAAAACACCTCTTAACTGCTACTCTTTACAGAAGGACTTTCACCTATTGCCTGGAGAACAGCCTGCTTATTTATTTCTACATGTTTAGTTTTTAATGTCCCATAGACCAGGATTTGTTCTATTTGTAGTTAACAAGGGATTCTCCATCAATATGTTTAAACTCTAAAACATGGTAATAAAGTGTAACTCCTGTAGATATTAAATTTTGAATTTTGGCATAATATAAATAGCTGAAATCCCAGTAGGTGCAAAGTACTAGGATAGTGCAACAGTCCATCTTCCAGAAGGGTATTTAAGCCTATGAGAAAAGATACTTTGGTGCAAATGCACTGGGTTTTTTGCCTGGAAAATGAAGATGGAAACCAGTCCAGTAGAATTTCTAGTGATGGAGGTATGTCTACAGAGAACCTGGCTGGACTTAGAACTTTTGAAATTAAATAGTTTGAGACAATACTGCAAGGAACTATTCAAAAAGTAGAATTCCAAAATCTAAGTGAAAGGAATATATCTAAAAGGTTCCTTCCATACCTTTGAATTTTACTAGTAACCAGTACAAATACTGATCAGGAATAGCTGGGAGAACCAGTCAATAAAGGCACTGGATTTTTATTCTTTTAGATAATTTAACAGTACCATTAATTTTTCAAATTTTGAGGCCTAAGTAAAGAAATCTGATTTAAACTTTGATCTTTACACTAATTGCATCATTTAAGAAGAATTCTTAACTGATTTCTGCTCTTAAACATTTTTCTGCTCTTGGCTGGTTTGAGGTTATTCAAAACCAGAGTTTTCTGACAGGTGCTGTGGATTTTTTTTACAAAGTTTATTTTATTTTGTTGAAGGCTCAAAAAGAGACAGGTAGATCTGTTGCTACAGAATTAGTCGTTGTTGGACGACAAATATTGTCTGCTATTGTTGTTTAAGGCACTCGTTCTATAGAAAGTCTGGTTTTTATTAAAAAAAAAAAAAGGAAAAAAATGTGTTGTGAAGACAGCATCATTAGCAATATTTTGGAACAGTATGTAAAAAAGAATTCATCTTACATGAAAAACAGCAGGAGTGTATCAGGTAAGCAGAATGTAATTATCCATTTTGGCAGATGGCCAGTACACCGAATTTAGAGGATGTGTCATCCAAATGACAGTAACCTGTACTTTTAATTAATTTATGCAGATCTCACCTAGTTTTGCATTTTATGAGTCATATCTTTTTTTGTTGTTGTTACTTCTTTGAAAAAAAAGTCTTTAATTTGTTTCAGCCTAGTGGAATATCTTGACATTTTTTTTTTTTCACCTTTTGTTATATCAAAGGAATATCTGCGTGAAAATGAAAGTGTTGTAATCAGAAAGTGCTGAAATGCTTCTCAGATCTTTAAAAATATTGTTAGAAATGCTCAGAAATATGCTTTTGACATATTTCTGAGATTACTTTTCTATACAAAACTGTTACTTTGGAAAACTTCTGATTAACTCTTATTCATATAAACTGTATTTACACCATTTCAAGTTGCCTGACATCACCAGTTAACATGATTCCAAGTGATTGCAGATATCCACCAGGAGTGTCTATGCCCCTAAATTACTGGATCATATTGATTTAAAGGAAATCATATTTTCTATTGTAACACAAATACTTCCTTTTCATTGAATATTCCTCTTCTAATTTCCAACCTTGCTAAATTAGCAGTTGCACAAGAAGAGGTAGCTGCAAGCTATCTGCCAGCTTGTAGTCAAAATAAGTGGGCACTGGTTCTGTTCCCGTATAGAAAAATGTCTTTGCCATGACTCCGAAAATTCATTTATGATCTTAGTTATTGTTGTTTTTCCAGAAACTGCTAACTTCTCATTAAACTATTGAAATCCTTGATGACAGTGGACTGCTGTGAGTCTTTAGAATAATCTCACCTTGTCAGCAGTGAAATCTACATGAACATAAGTCTGTGGCAACCAACGAATCTCACTTAGCTACAGAAATTACTCAATATGGAAAGCAAATTTTATGGTCTCTTGAGTCAGATGTCCACTGAACCTGAACCACACTTTTTAAAGTGACTTCAAAGAAAATTGGGAGTACTGAGAAAGGCTGATAATTATTTGGGTTAATCATATCAGTACTTTTGGAAGCATAGATTAGTTTTAGCATGAAGCTGAAAGTCAGAACATGAGAGGAGAGAAGAATGAACATAATTCTGGGTTTGCAAAGCTTCTTCAGCATAGTAAAGCCTGGTTTTCTTATCTAAGAGCAAAAGCTGTATAGTGTGTTTGCATTCTTTGCTGCAGCTGAGGCTGTTATTGTGTTGTGCTTTAAGTCCAGCCAGTAAGAGAACCACGCATCCACTCTCTCACTCCCCCTCCCCACTCTTTTTCCCCTCCACTTCCTGAGGAATGGGGAGGAGAATCAAAAGAATGCAAACCCCAAGGGTTGAGGTAAGAACAGCCCAGTAACTAAGGTATAACGCAAACCACTTCTGCTACCACCAATAATAATAATGATAAGGGGAATAACAAGGGGAGAGAATAGAGTTGCTCACCACCTGCCAAGCGATACCCAGTCTGACCCAAGCAGTGATCTGGGCCTTCTGGCAAACTATCCCCAGTTTATATACTGGGTGTGACATGCTGTGGTATGGAATACCTCTTTGGCTAGTTTGGGTCAATTGTCCTATCTCTGCTTCCTCCTGGCTTCCCCTCCTCCCTGGCAGAGCATGAGACTCAGAAAGTCCTTGGTCAGAGTAAATATTACTCAGCAACAACTAAAACCATCAGTGTTATCAGCTTTGTTCCCAGGCTGAAAGTCAAAACAGAGCACTGCTCCAGCTACTAAGGAGAAAAATAACTGCTGCTGCTGAACCCAGGACATATTGATAACTTCTTCCTCAGCTGATGAGCTTTATTCTCCATTTCTTTCTACTAGCTAATTATTCAACTCCCCTTTGAAGAAGGAAACAAACAAACAAACAAAGAAACAAGAAAGAAAGATGCCACCTCGATGCACATCTTCCTACCTTTTATTTTACATAGACATCCTGGTGGAAACCACTGTATCTGATGGACTGTAGTGTTGTTCAATTGCCCATGAGCATGCAGGAGCAAATAAAGTGTATTTATTTCCTGTTCTTTCTAGACTTTGCTTGTAGTCCATTCTGTGAACTGCAGAATATTTTGCAAAAAGCTGTAGCTTTCTGACTCTGGGAAGAGCAAAGACAGAAGTGCCAATCAGTTTTACTTGGCTTTTTGTTCAATATGCAAGCCTTGTTACTTATGCATGGTTTAAGCACTAGTTTGCAACCTCTGTGGTCATAAGTTGAAGTCTTATAAAGTGTTTCCTGCTGAAATGTCATGCTGGCAAGAATTCAGCAGCAAATAAATATTCCTGTCCTCACTAATTTGAAACAGTGTGAGTCTTAAATCTTTAGCTGCAGGAGATTTATTAAGATTGCAGTTTTCATCACCCTCCCGTCAGCCTATCAAGATAGGTCAAAATGGCAGAAACCATATTTTTTTGGAATTATTTCAGCTGTTGTAAATTTAATTTCTTTAATTCCTGGCGTATAGTACAGCATAAGAGTAAAAAACCTAAGCTAGAAGTAAATGCAGTGGCTATCCATGAAAACATTTTAAGCTTAAGTTTAACTAACTGGTTTGATTGAAAGTGTTTTTAAGTTTCAACTGTAAAAAGCTGTCAGAATCTGACCCACAGCTTTACTAATTGAATTTTGAGTTATCATTGCATTAGTGTGATATTTTTGTTTTAAATTGCTGGACTCTTTGGGGCATATTTAAGAATGCTATGTGGTTTTGCTGTTCTGCTTTGAAAATGCGCTTTTTTGTTACTTCACAAATTTTTACTGACTTCCTATCAATTCCATCTTTCCTAAAGGTATTTACACTTCTCTAACACATTCTAGGGCAGTAAAACATTACTTCATGATGCAAGGCATAAATTAATGAAATTATTATTTCTGTTCTAGAAAAGAAGATTGTTAGATTACTTTCTGGCAATATTCAGTATTATTTTTTAAATATTTATCACTAAAACCTTATCACTATCATACATATTTTCTTTTGAAGAAGTACTGGTAAAGTGCCTATGTTTCATCCATTTGTTCAAGCTGTTTATAGATAGCTTGGTCCTAGAAAACCAAAATACCTTTAAATAAAATTCTATGTATTAAAAAAGAAAAACTAAGGGAAAGAATTCAGAGAACTTCATTGGAATCCTTTATCACAGATGGAAGATCATGAAGCAGATGTTCTGAGACTTTGAAAAGTCATAAGCCAATTTTAAAGGATTTTTTGAAAGAATATCAGTTTTACTCTAAAAAAGGGAGAAAAACGAAAGGACAAAATATCTTAACAACATTCCTTAATTGTTTTCTGTTGCCATTATCTGGAGAAGCCTTGACTAAAGGTTGCTTTAACTGGGTAACTGCAACAAGAGTGTCAGGCAATTTTTAACTATAGAAAGATTTTCCTTCAATGACATACTGTTGAAAGAAGAAGGATGAAGAATATGACTGAGTATATGTGAGTTTACATTAGCCAGAACAGGGCCGTTCTATTACTCTCCAAATTTACCTCTCAAATAGAAAGAAATCAATTCACAGACCAAGTTATGAAGTTTGGTAAAGAAAACACAGGTCTCTTTTACTAAGTCATTTATTTTGTCTCACTGATAATTGCAGCTTATTTTCTACAACATTACAAGTCCAAGATTTTTTTCAATCATCTCATAAATGCAGTGGTCGAGGCCTCTGGCTGTTCATTTATTTGTGCATACAATTTCCTTCAGTTATTATTTGACATTTCATACCATAGGATACAATTATTGAAAATTGTTAATTTTGTACTATTTTATGACAAAAAAAAAAAAAAAAACAAACCCACAAACAAAACCCTAAGTCAAATACTTTTCAATATTGAGGCAGGTAACAAAGTATTCATAATTCTGAGCTAAAGCATGATCAAGTGTTATGTAGAGAAATAATTTATCCTGCAGGTCTCTGTTACATAGTTTATCTTCAGGATGTAAGAAAATAATGAAAACCTTCTGTTGAGTAATAGCTAAATAACACTTTTGTCCTACTCATCATGACTTGTATTCTGAGAGCCAATACCAGTAGCTCAGAGGCTTTCCCCAAGCACATTTCCTATCAAAGACCTTCATACCAGCCAGTGAACTAACACAGCAGTGAACAAATCTTATTTCTGCTAATTTGTTTTCATCTCACTTTATTTAAGCTTTGAAACTTTATGACTGCATTGAACACAAATGCCAACAATAGGAAATACAGAAAATAACACCAGGAAATGGAAATGTGCACAAATGCAGCATGTTGAACAAAGATTTCTACAGTTTCTGATCCAAACCAAATATTTCAACATTCCTAATAGTTTAGGTTTGCCATTAACTGTAACTGAGCCATTTAAAAGCCTCCTGTGAGAAGCTGGTGTTGTGGATGCCTCAAAGAACATCATCACTGTATGACACACAACAGCAGCTACGGTGAACACAGACAAATGGCAGCCAGGCTCAAATCAGTTTCATTTCACAGCCTGCTGGTGGAGAATCAAAACATCTGCTGCTCCTCAGGTGGCTGGGATTCTGCAGAAGATACCACTTCCACAAGAACCTGCTGAGAACTTTCTGCCTTCACTGGCTTTCACCACAGTGTTTAGTGTTCATATAGACTTTCTGCATGAGTGTACAGACCAGCTTTGATGGCAGTGGCCTCTGATTCAAACTGGAGTCTTCTGTCTCACCAAAGTATAGCTCAAAATCTAGAACATTCACTAGAACAACAGAACAAAATAGGATTCAAGGGACATTTGTTTGTAACATTTCCAGCATGATTTGCATATGTTTTTCCTTGAAAATCATGCACTGGTTTTCAATTTAAAACACATATATCATTTCCCACATCTTTATTGTATTGCCAATACTCATCTTTTATGCAACCAAAATGACACACTTCTGTAGTGCAATATAAAACTATTGCATCCAGTTAAAATTAATTATGTCAGCAGACTATTTAACAAGTAGTCAGGCCATATAAGGTTTCAGCTTCAATTATGTCATATAGTGAAATTACATGTTATGAAAATTATCATTATCATGAAGAAGTCTTTTTCTTTCTTGAAACCTTCCTCTGAAATAGTATAAGATTTGAATAATATTCTTTAAATGAGAATTTTTTTAAATTATTTATATAATTATCTTATATATATGCATGCACATATATATAAATATGTTTGTTCCATTCCAGTAGCAAGAATGTTGTTTGTATAAGATATATATATTGTTTAAAACTGAGTAATTACATGACTTACATGTCTAGCCCTTACTGTTAGTGTAGGTATCTGACTTCAAAAGGAAATTATTAAAAAAAAATTGGAATAGCAATGACAGAAGATCGTATAAGTATATATTGAATAATCTGGGGAAAATACTGGTTTTATGGCTCATAATAGAATTATAGAATCATAGAATGGTTTGGGTTGGAAGGGACCTTATAGATCATCTAGTTCCAAACCTGCTGCCATGGACAGAGACACCTTCCACTATACCAAGTTGCTCAAGGCCCCATGCAACCTGGCCTTGAATACTGCCAGGGATGGGTGTCCTGGGTTTAGCAGTAGCAGTCCATTTTTCTCCTTCTTAGTAGCTGGTGCAACGCTGTGTTTTGACTCAGCCTTGGAACAGAGCTGGTAATACTGATGTTGACTCTAACCAAGGACTTTCTGAGCCTCATGCTCTGCAAGGAGGAAGGGAGACCAGGAGGAAGCAGGGACAGGAGACCTGACCCAAACTGACCAAAGACGTATTCCATACCACAGCACGTCATGCCCAGGATGTAACTGAGAGTTACCTGGAAGGGCTAGTTCTCTGGGGGATTGGAGGAGGTATAGATTGGTGCTCCGTTGGGCGGGGTGGGATGAGTTATCTGCCGGTGGGTGGTGTATTCTCTTCCTTGTTATTTCTTTTGTCATTATTATTATTGGTAGAAGCTGTAGTGGTTTGTGTTATACCTTAGTTACTAAACTGTTCTTATCTCAACCTGTGGGAGTTGCATTCTTTTGATTCTCCTCCCTGTCCTTCCAGCAGAAAGGGGATCAGTTGAGTGAGTGAGTGAGCTGTGTGGCTGGGTTTAAACCACGACAATGGGGCAACAACAACATCTCTGGGAAACCTGTTCCAGTGTACCAGCACCCTCACAGTGAAGAAGTTCTTCCTTATATCTAATCTAAATCTACCCTCTTTCAGTATAATACTAAAATTACTCTTTCAATATAATACTGAAGTTACTCTTTCAGTAATATTTTATACAAAAATACTTTTTTGTAATTAAAAGAAGCAATTATTCTTTTTTAAATTGAAATAAAATTGTTATCAGCATTACACAAACTCTTGCCTAAAGTTTATCTTAATCAACTAAAAAGCTTGATCTCTGCAACAAAAATTTTTTAAACTGTGAGTTTAAGAACTTCTACAGTTTTGTTGGAATATTAAGTAAGAAAACTCACTAGAAACCTTCTGTAAGAGGCCTACTTGGACATTTGAAAAGAAGTATAAAATAACAGGCCTAGGTGAAAGACTTTCACTAAAAGTTCCTCTCATTGAAAAGCCATGCTTTGGCATTACAGAGACAAAGTCTTTGACTCTCAATTATTCAAACTTTCTCAGAAAAGGCTACGATATGTGAATGGAAACTTTTGTGGATAACCAGCTGGTCTGCAACATGATGAAACCTGCAGCCGAGCACTTATGTAGAGACTGATACGAATGAAAATTCTGCCCTCGTTCAAGACTTAAAAGCAGAGGTGGGATTCTTCCCAGTGAAATTTGATGGCTGCAGGGTAAGCCATCCAGCTCTGACATAGGAGTTTGGATTTTCATTTTAGGAAATGGAAGTCAATACAGGTAGTGAAGTCTAAAGTATATAGTATATATCCCTTTAGTTTAACACAAATTCCTATCTCAGCTCAATTGATTGTATTGACCTGATCTCTGCCAATTAATACATGCATTTGAAGATCTGGTCAAAGGTGACTGGTGTGCTGTAAAGACCAGGGGTTCAGTTCAGCAGCTGGAGTGAGCTGAAGAGTATTTCTGCGTATTTCTGGCTGCATTGGCTTGCACCCCATTGACCACAATACAAGCTTGCATACCTGGTTCATGTTCAAATACCTATATTTAAGTATTTTAACTTCAAAATTAACCAATTCTTATGGATTTGATTAATTTCCAACACATACATGCATAATAGTGTTTGAGATACTCCAAAGAATCCAAAGATCTGCACACAAAAGTTCCATTATAGTCCTGTGTCATTCCAGAACAATAGCTGCAGGTCAGCAGCAGATATTTCAAATAGCATTGCACTGCCACGTGTATGCATCTATATTGATTCCCACATCTTAATTTGAAGATGAAACACATCCTTGAACTTAGACAAGCTGAATCCCACAGTACTTTTCATATTCCCTAAATCAGTATCCTTCAGTAATGGAACTGCATGAACAGCCAGCTCACACACTTCTTCTTACAAGTGAATGATAGACATGACATTTGTTTGAATGAAAAATAAAAGAAAATTTTGAAATATCAAAAGTTGTCTTGAAATAGATTTTTCTTTATCTGCTCTGTTCTAGCTAGAAGGAAGATTCAGGCACAGCAAACACAGAAAGTGGCTTTGTGTGAAGGAGAATAAAAACAAAGTCTTTCAGGCCAGCATTGGGGTGCTGCTATGATCTATTTTAGTGCTGCAAGTTTCTAAACAATGAAGCTGCCAACTTTTTTCTATAAGCATTTATTTAACACTCTCACTATCAGAAGTTTTGTCCTTGTTATTTACTCTGAATTTCAGGTGAAGAATTTGGATGTAAAAAGGGGGGGGGGGGG
>NDXB01020696.1:0-51077 GCA_002631895.1 Agapornis roseicollis
AAACACCAGCTACTAAAGAGAAGAAAAACTGACTGCAACTGCTGAACCCAGGACACTGAGGAAACTTAATATTGTAAAAAACATCCTGTAGTAAATTCTGTATTGATGGAAGCACTCAGTCATCATCTGTATAATGATCATTTATGCCCAGAAATATTCTTATGGCCTACATAGGATTAAATAGGTTGGAAAAGACCTTTAAGATCATCAAGTCCAACCGTTAGCCCAAACCCACCACTAAACCATGTCACTATCAGTATAAATATATGATCATCTGAAGAAGTGCAGCTGCTTTAGTTCCTCACTAGGGAGGAAAAACAATTTCAGAGGTTCCTAATGTCACAAGGCAATTGAGAAAGGCCTCTGTTCCAGCCCACACTTCATGGACTCATAAAGACTAAGCAATATTACAGTACAAGCTTAAGCACATCTTCTCTACTCTTGGATTTAGAGCCCACTATCAATCAGCTGGACAAAATACACGTCTGACTGTTTCCAAAAAGCACATCTTTATAATGTTCCTAGTTAAAAAATATTGGAAAACAGCTATGCAAAATATGGATACCAAGCTACCCACTATATTTTCATATTGTCAGGAAGAATAGTGCATCACAGTGACATGTTTATATGATGTTGTGAATTGAGCTCGAAGTAATGGCTGTTAACATGCTGTAACTACTCTGAAATTAAAAAGTTGATGTGAGTTTTATCTGTTTCATTAAGTGCTATACTCCTTTCAGAGACCACAAATGAATGGAAGCTGAAAGAAATCTCCTTCCAAATGTGTCTTTAAAATCAGCAGGTCTAAAAGATGAAGATGCAAAACAGGCCAACAGGTTTAGGTCTCTATCAAGATTTCTGGATAAGGAATTGGCTGGATGGTCTCAGAGAGTTGTGGCCTCTAGTCTCATGAGACACACACACACACCCCCCACACACACACACAGAGTTGTGCATCCAGCTCCGGATACCCAAAATAAGAAGGACATGGAGCTGTTGGAGCGAGGGCAGAGGAGGCCATGGAGCTGCTGCGAGGGCTGGAGCAGCTCTGCTCTGGAGCCAGGCTGAGAGAGCTGGGCTGGAGCAGCCTGGGGGAGAGAAGGCTCCTGAAGGGGAGACCTGAGACCAGCTCCAGTGCCTAAAGGGGCTGCAGGGAACCTGGAGAGGGGCTTGGGACAAGGGCCTGTAGGGCCAGGCCAAGGGGAATGGCTTGAACCTGCCCGAACAGGGCAGACTGAGCTGAGCTCTGAGGCAGAAGCTGTTCCCTGTGAGGGTGCTGAGGCGCTGGCCCAGGGTGATGGCCCAGAGAAGCTGTGGCTGCCCCATCCCTGGCAGTGCTCAAGGCCAGGTTGGACACAGGGGCTTGGAGCAAGCTGCTCCAGTGGAAGGGGTCCCTGCCCGTGGCAGGGGTTGGGGCTGGATGGAGGAGCTTTAAGGTCCCTTTCAACACAAACCAGGCTGGGATTCTGTGATTTGAATGGCCTAGCAAAACAGGAAGACTTCCAACTTCTAATGCATTATAGATATTTCATCATGTAGTTGCAGTACACTCATCCTGTATTTTAAGTCACTCTAAGGGTAATTGTGCTTTAAGCATTTAATTTATTGGAATAATTTTCAGGTTTAGAGGTTATTTCTTTTTCTTCTATAGAACTGATACAGAGCAAGAGAATCTGTGATGTTTCACACTGAAATGCTACAAGACTTTAAGAGATCTGTAATAATCCTCTTTCCCATTGTTTTCAAGAGTGGTCTGCTAACATTCCTATCTTCAGTGTGAAAGAAAACTAATATACAGTACATTAACTAAATTAAGTTATTCCTGCTTTCACAATATTTCCTTACTTAAGGATTAATATTTGAGCTTTTTAAAAGCAATGTAATGGGTTATGGAGCTCCCCAGACCATATACCTATAGAAGTTACTTTGCTTGGTTGTAGTTCCTTCTGTTTGCTTGAATTTGAACCTAAGTCATTTTGCAATGGTCTGGGCTGAAAAACCCAAACCCTTCACAGAATAACTAGTCTAGCTTGTGAGTGAAAATCAAACCAGAGCATGGAAGATGTATGACATGTCATGAGAAGGGAAATTAGGGCTGAGATAAGAACCATTAAAGAAAGCTTTCTCTCAAACCAGGATATTAGGTCTTGTTCAAAATGGATTTAGCTGACTTATTTCACTGATGTTAGCTCTCACCTAGAAACGTGGGCAGCACTCCAAGGGCATACCTCTTTCTCTGCCATCTGTTACGACAAGGAGACACACAACTTGGACTCACTTCACACCCTCCCCAGTAAATAAGTAAATAAATAACTTTGACATGTGAGAGGACACTTTCCAGGAGAGCACTGCAGTATGACACAACGCCTGCTGTCTCTGTAGCATACGAGGGAACTCACACTGAAAACACAGGTGGGTTCCTCTACAGGAATAATCCTAAAATGATAACTGCTTGTGAGACAGCATCATTGCTGCCAGCCCGGAAAGCGATGGGGGAGATTCTTATTTCAATGCCTGAGATTTTATGTATAGAAAACCTATTTGTTATTTGTCCTGTGTGCACAGCAATTTTCACTTTCTGTCAAGGATTCGTGATGCTTTCCATAAGCCTCTTTCTCACCTACCAAAATCCATGCATAAATCAATGCTAAACATAAGCCTAACTATTCTATGATTCTATGATAAGGCAACAAGAGTGACTGGGAAAGTCAGATGCTGACATATTTTGCAACAAATCTAGCTTTATCACTGAATTCCGAGGAGCTGAAATTAATTACCTAGTTTTATATGTAATTAATGTAGATTTTCTTTGGAGATTGCATGTTTTTTACAGAAGTCCTCTGTTTTGGTTCCATGTACAGGGAAAAGATTGAAATGCAAGGCAGAGCAGCCAACGATTTAGATTAGCTGAGTCACTGTATTGCAGCAACAGTAAGAAGCAAATAGATTAGCTAGCTTCATCCAAGAGATGAGGGCATCACCATCACCAAGGAATATGATTAAAAACAGAAGCCAGAAGTCTTGCATCTTTAGTACCAAGGACATTCAGTCATATCCTTAAAAACAGAAATAGCATCTGCATAATACAGAGCTGATTAACAGATGCAGAGCAGTAAAGGTTATGTCATAAAAATAGGCAAGTTTGCTGCACATGAGCAGCATCAGTCAGTGCTGTAGTTACGCGATAAATTAACCCTTAAATCTGATGTCTATCTGCAGGAACCCTTTACTGGGATGCTCTTTACAGCCCTCAGCCCATTAATGAGGGAGCACAGCCTTGTCTTTTACCTAGTAGTGGGTCTGAAGTCTCACTAATAGCTTTGATTGTAGCTCTTAATAAATTAAAATAGGATGATGAATCTGGTTGTCTGAGTTATCTGGTTTGAGTGCTAGCATCTTGCACCATACATTAGGCTTCTAAGACTTTATGTGTTATTATTATTAGTACAGGAGTAGTCATTCACTACTACTATTAAATAGTATTTGTGGTTTTCAACAGCTACTTCTATATGGCTTCTTCATGTTTAAACTGGATCTCTGACAATGTGTTATCTTTTCACATGCATTTATGATTTAGACGGTTGCACGGCTATACTACTGCATCATTTTTAAGACTGAAATGACCTCATGTGTCAGCTGCAACACAGAGGGAGTACTTTCAATGCAGTTAAGCACACAATACCTGCAATATCTCCCCATCAAGTAGCTCTCTCTCACATTACATGGATGATGAATTCACAGAAGGGCCTCTTATACTGTTCAGAGTTCTACAGTTTTAAAGAATTCACCTCTGGTAAAAGTAAATAGCTAGGAGAAATAGATCTTTGTGTCCTGACTCAGTGAAGTGTTTCTCTTTTATTCACTCAAGCCACTAAAGGCTGCATTTCCCTGAACAACCAATTCATTCCCAGGGTTCCATATCAAAGAGCAGCAAAGAGAACACAAATCCTAGACAACCATCTCACCAGGTTAAGAGGTTTAAGCCACACGGGGGCCCTTGGGAAGAAAGGTACCTAGATGGAGATGGACATGCCAAGCCTGGTCTCCTGACAGACACACACAAGGTGTGTGTCCCAGTCTCTGGCATGACACTGCACAGGCAATTTCTGAACCCCAGCTTTGCAAATGCATTGAATTTTATTGGGGGGAGGGGATGATAATTACAACACAAAAGGAAATGTGACATTACTCTCACAAAGGAAATGCAGTGGAGTGATCAGAGAGGGACATTGTTCCATTGTCCACTCTGTCACTGCTCCCCTGTGATCACTGGGGTTTGTATCCATATACATAAGATGTGAATAGTGCTTACTAGTTTTTGCAGTAATCCAGTACCCTTGGGGGGGGGGGGAAGGCAAGTAGAGACTTCCTGCCTTTCCCATAAGGCAAGTAGAGACTTCCTGCCTTTCCCATACAAAGTCACGTTTCCTCACTTGGCAAGTCTTGATCAAGTCGGGAAACAAATTTGTAACAATGTTCATGAATTCCAAGAGAATAAAAGGTTTGTTGAAGAACAGAAGGTAACTTTTCTTGTGAATCTATGTCAGCTTGATGGTAAGGTGCAACCTAGCACCTTATTATCACCTACACTACAGGCACCTACACTACAGCAGCAGCTCGTATGAAAAGGCATAATGCCACATGGGTACAGAAGGTAAGAATACAGTCTGATACACAAGCACACATTACAGGTCTGCAGGCTGGGCATTCAGTCAGTAACTAACATACAATAAACTACAAGATCACTGGAGATGAAGGCACAATTCTTAAGTTTATGTCAGAGAAGTGATTTTCAGATTTGTGACATGTCACAATTTTATGTCATAACAGTATGTGCTTTGTAACAAAACAAAGCTGATGAGGACAGATTGGACAGTTTTGTGTTATTTTAAAGACAAGTGAAAAGTATTACCTGGTGGACAGCACACAGGTACACCTTCATTACATTCCCGAGTCCAGGCTTTGCTTCACCCAGAGACAGTCCTGCCATGTGTCAGGGCCATCAAGAGTCCTGCAAGACATGAACACAATGAAAAAGGTGTCAGAAACTGTGCTTGAGCTTTCAGAAAAACAGGATCAACTTATAAAGAGAAGCATTCCATTATTTCAGTAGCCATTACCCAGATCAGCCAGGATACCTTCCTTGTTACCATTACTAATAATTTGTTCGGAACATGAATATATGATCCATATCATGAAGATATGATCCATATCATGAAGATACAACACATATGGTCCTGTCTTTAGCAGGTTACTGTGCTTAATTGAGTTGAGCCTTCCACAGCTACTAGATGCTGCATGCAATGTAACTGCATTAATGCCTAGATCTTGAGTCATCTATTTTGTATATTTCTCAAGATAGCAGTTCTGTTTTACTAAGCAACTGATCTGTCATAGCCAAAACAGATGATCTATCCAATATATCTACAAAAACAGTAGTAGACTGTCATTTGTGATATGCTATTAATTGTGCTAGTAAACCAATTTAAAGCACAGGTCAGAAATACCCATTGAAATTCTTCATGAACCAGATGGCTCAGTCATAGTGCTGTTGCTTGTTACAAACAGAGCTCTGTCTACACCAGTGTCCTGGGAATGATGTTTTTCTCAAACATGGTAACAGGAGGATGATCCTGAATTTCTGCATTTGATGTTCAAATACTTATAAATGGGAAACAGGAAAGCAACCATCATTCGTTCCATTGAAACTCACAATCAGAGTGCTTAGCTCCAGGTGTGGGTTATTCCACATGGCTTGCTTTTCCAGTCTGCCTTCACCAGGTGCCACTCACTGACAACCATCCTGATTTGGTTGATCCATAGCTATTGTACTTTTGGCACAGAGAGACAGGGAATGGCAGAGAAAGACAAAGCAAGGTTCAAACAAGTGGCTGTTGGGAGAGGTTCGATAATACAATGGAAGTGCAGTTAAAAGTTGACTTCAAACTGATAATCCAAAACCTCCACTGCAAAAAAAAAAGTTAGGAAGCCTAAACAAATATATTCACAAATGCATAAAGGCAATTACAAATAATTCTTGCAATAGCCTATAGATTTTACAATGTTAACCCATCTCAAAGTTGACCTCAGTTACTGGTGTCCCCAGTATACGTGTTCACACAAGGGGTTAGGTGTAAAAACAAAACCTGAAACAAAACCAGAAACCCCAGCACTAACAAAAAACCTTTTCATTCATAGAATCATAGAATAGTTTGGGTTGGAAAGGATCTGCAGATCATCCAGTTCCAACCCCCCTGCCATAAGCAGGGACACCTCACACTAACCCATGGCACCCAAGGCTCTGTCCAACCTGGCCTTGAACACTGCCAGGGATGGAGCATTCACAATGTCTCTGGACAACCCATTCCAGTGCCTCAGCACCCTCACAGGAAAGAATTTCAGAAGCTTATTGGCAGTCAAGGCAAAGCTGGTTTCTTAGAAATTCACTTGAAGGGTAGTTTTAAGTAAATTTTGTATCCAAAAGTTATAGAATCATCGAATGGTTTGGGTTGGGAGAGATCTTAAAGACCATGGAGTCCCAACCCCCCTGCCACTAGATGAGGTAAGTGAACGCTTAAAGAGAAAAATTAGAGAGTTAATGACAGATTCTATATTGTAACTCTATATAACTCTATATCCTGATACTGCATTTCACACCTGGAGAGGTCTGCTAATGGTCAAGTCAGGCCTGTACTGTGGGCTCAACAGGGAAAGAGAAACAGTCCTGCGGATCTGTGAAACGGGCATAGAAGGAGAAACAGGAAGGGAGGACAAACAATAACGTAACAGCAAAGCTCTGGGGATATGCCAAAGATTAAAACCAAGGGAGGGAGATCTGGGGGGTTCTGCTGAAGAGGATTGCACAGTGGTGGTGGTATGGACTGGGGGGACGGCTCACGAAGGTTTGAGAGGTGCTGCTTCAGCGCATGTGTGCACGTGTACATGCGTGTTCTCCTACACTTACTTCTGAGCAGACCTCTCAGCTGTAATAAAGTGTTCATGAAAGTGTGACCCACACGCTTTGAAGCGGGTGAGTAACTTCAGACATCTCAGCTCTGCTCCAAAACTCAAAACCCCAACAAAAGCCAAGCCAAATTGTGACCTTCTTTCCGGAAGTGCTCGAGTTCTGAGCTAGTAACAGAGCACTTGGCGACTGCTGTAACCAAAGGCAATACCTGCCAGCCCCGTCAACCAGCTTGCTCAGAAAGGTGTGCTTAACTTCTGAATCTGTAGCTCCGTTCTCAAGTCCTGGCAAAGCTTGACTTGAACCAGGCTGGTGCAAATCGCCTTCCAGCCATGTAAGATTTGAAGCAAGTTCCCAGTTTACTTCTGCAGACAACAGTATGAACAGAGAAAAATAAAGTTTTAGGTGTATAAACCTATAAAATTATTTGGTTTTTAATTACAGCAACTAAAGTAAGTGAAAGAGAGGAAACAGCACACTCATCCAAGCCAAAATGCCTACAGAGATCCTATGGAGTGCGTAAGAATACTGTTCATTAGGCTGCTTTAATAAAAGAGTATTTAAAACTCTAACACAATAACATTATAACTAGCAAAGTTTTTCAAGATCAAAAGGAGAACGAGACAGATGAGACAAACCCATCCTCTGGTATTTGCTGAAGGCAGAGGATACGCAAATCCTCCTTACTCCATACTCGCTAGATTTGTCCTGTCCTTGCTTGGTGCACTAAACCCCTCGGCTTCGATTTCAGTGTACTTTCCCATTTGTTTCATGCCAAAATCAAAACTTGATAGGATTTACTGGAAATTTGCATTTAGAAATCATTTGACCTCGCTTCATGTTAATTTCTCACCGTTGACGCCTGTGGGAAGGCAATAGGAATAAGCCTGCACCTTTGTAATACATCCCTTTTGCCCTTCATTCAGTTCAGTCAGCCACATCACCTGCACATTTTGTGCATGAAAAGGCCATGTCTAAACCAGAGCAGAGTATTAGTTGCTTTGCCTGTTTTTTTCTGATACTTTAATTGCTAGTGGTGTGTTAAACAGGGTATGTTACTGCATTTAAACCAAAGGCTTCACAGGTTTCTTCAATCATGCAGCTTCATTTTAGGGAAGAAATCAGCTAAAGCCTGCTCCTGAAGTAAAATTTGCTTCACTAATAGGAAAGCATGTATGGGTTCTGTGACAGTAATTCCGTGTGCATTAAAGAGAAGTTAAGCCATAATAAAAACCAACCCATGCTCGGTAGAAACATGCAGACTGACAGAACATTACCAGGCCAGTCACAGGAGTTTAATGGCAGTCAATGGAAGGAGAAGCCTCCATTATGCAGTAGAATCTTACTGTAATTAAGCTGCACATGACGAAAGCCAGTCCCTGCAAAACAGTAGCACAGCCTGAGTGATGGATTTAACTTCACTGGCTATTGATGAATGAATGTATTTGGAAGCAGAACATTACTGAAACGTTGTAGAAACATGCTGGACATGACGATCTGTGTGAGCACAAAATGAGATTTGCTGCTGGGTCTGCTCTGCATCTTACTGCTCCCATTTGCTGGTCTTGCTCTTATGTTGTACGTTATCATTAAGAAAGAAAAATATCTGGGAAAGCATTAGCTCTGAGATTGCTTTAATTACAGCCTGCAGATAGTAGCATAATAAAAGTCATCAAGTAGACTATTGGTAAAACCAACTAGAGTAACCTTGTCAAAAACAAGGATAAGCCACTTAAAAACCATATAGATAAGAAGCCTCGGTTTTATACTCTCAGTGACCAGAAGATTCCAGAAGCTTAGTTTTCAAGCAAAAATAGAAACAAGAGAAGTTCAACTTACATACAAAGACTGAATTTTACATATATGCATAGAAAATATAAGGGGGTGGGGGGAGGAGGTTTCCCTAGGAATCTCACTATTACACTTGGTCCATTTGCCCAGCTTCTGTCGTGAACCTACCAGCCCTGCCAAACCCCTTTTTCTACCTCTGGCAATATATCCCATTAGCAAATCTTAGTCTGGAGGCAGACTGGAAAGTTCCACAAGGTTCCAGTGCTGTTTAGATGTTGGAGAAATGTGCCTTCAGATAAGATATGAGACTGCAAATGCACAGCCTACCAGCTGTTAGGAAAACAGCAGGATAAAAACATCTGTTATTAGAACTAACATTAATAAGGGAGCCAGGGGGATTTCATGGACATACTAAGCTGATTTAGGCTGAAGAGATTTGGTTCAAAGAAAATTTCTAATAGTTCATAAATGAAGTATTCAGTGGAGTACTTTAACATGCCCATGACAATTACTTTGCCCTGAATAATCAGCTGATAGGTGATGCGGATGTGCTGCCTCCAGATGCACTGCAGGATGAGTCACTAGCTGAGATAAAGAACAGAGCCCCAGCAATACTGCTAAAAGCTGTAACATGCTCAAAGTGTGCCTACTCCAGTGATACAGCAAGAATGATACCTTCCTGCCTGCCTGGATTTTCAGTGTACTCTATCATCTCCTGTGTAGTCAGCGCCTTGTGTGTTTTCTCCCTGAAAACCAAACGAGCTACTCAGTAAAAAATGCTGTAAAATCTTTATTCCATGCCTTTGTCTATCATTTTTAGACATGTTTATGGCATTTCACATCAGCTCTTCTATGGGAAAACCTTTAGAAGACAGTGCGTTTGTACAGACATATGTAAATAATGCATAGGCATAATTATAAAACAATGAGATAGATGAGTGACTGAAATGGCAATGCACAGCAGGTAAAAACCACACACTTGTGGAGAGAAGCCCCACTGGAAATGTGACTCTCTTAAAACCTCATCCATTTAATTACAAGTTATGGATATTGCACACATCTCAGACAAACACATTATCAAGAGTGCTGAGAAGGGGAGACTGACTCCCCACACAAAGGTGCTGTCCTGTTTTGACCTGCTCTTTATCCCCTCCCTTCCAGCCCTGTGTGAGGGTGTGTGTGCAACACAAGGTTACACAGAGATGGGGACTTATACTTCCTAACTGCTGCACAGCACAAGAAACATGGATCCCACACCTTGAGTGTATGGTCAGGGAGGGCTGAGAGATGCTGGAATAGAGAAGAGGATAAACAACTGCCCTCAGTGAGCTAGAGACAGCAGAGACAGCTCCAGCATGCCAAATGGCCCAAGTACAGAGCATTTCTCCAGTAACTGTATTTGAAGGCATGATAAGATTTGTTCATCATATGACACACAGTTACAAGGTCATGTACCAAGCTATGGCTATTCAAGATGTAGGTGCCTGAGTCAGTAAGACTCTAACTGCATCCTTAAAATGAAGGCTTCATTAAAGATCTTGCTCAGTCATTCCTCTCCCCATCTTCCATGTTAGGGCCAAGCCAACTGAATGCTCTCATTACTTCTGTTGGATGTATGTTATGCTAAAATAAAAGTCCCTGAAAGAATGGAGGCATTGAGACCTCAGTTAAGGATAGATCTTGTGAATTAACATCCACTTTTGGTGTGTGATCCTTGTGAGAAGTTAATGGAAATAGTTTTCAAATAAATGGATTAATATCATTAATACTTCACAGCTCGTTTCCAGATTTTCATTTGATCTTTCACAAAACATTCAATTATTTCAAGCTCCTTCTTCCATTCCAAGCTCATTCTTGCCTCTCAGAGGTTTTATGCTGATTTTTCTGTTCAATAATCTTGTCCTAGTGCTAGGGAGTGTTGAAACTTTAACAACCAACTTTGCAATATCCATCCCGTTATTTGTATCCCATCTCCACTTTCAATATTTTATGGCTGTAGAAATGATACTCCCCAATCAAAAGGAAGTGCTGACAATTTTACTTGCAAGTATAATGAAGGCAATCTGTGCTTAAATGCAGCTATATCCCATTGGTCTTTTGCTTGAGTCACTTAGCTGAGGATGGTTTAAATCAGTTTGGTTTAAGCTTTAGTAATAGAAAAAAGTTCTGTAATCACAACCAAGTGAACCTGCACATTCTCTACAGTCATTTCTTGCCTTCCCTGCCAGCAAGAGCTTTGATTCAAAATGAGCTTCACCTTGACACTTTCCTAAGAGCATCCTTCAAATCAGGATAGCCAGAAAGGGGTAAAAGAATAAATCACCACCCACAGGAGACCTCCAATCCCAAATGTAGCACGTGAGTTCTTGTAAAACCTGCTCTGTTTGTAATAAACCTGAGATATCCATCAAAGAATGAGCATTGGTGACCTCAGCCAGCAGTCACTACCCCTCAGTTTACCCCCAGTGGGATCCATTCTGTCTTTTCACAACTTCTTACAAGTCCCCTTAGGGAAATTCTAGTCTGACTGCACTGTTATTTCACTCTGTCTTTATGGCCCTCCTGTTAGAACTCTAATGTGACTGCTCTGTTAAACAGACTGATTTTAACATAGGTGGTCTAAAGAATGTATAGAATAATTATCCAAGACCGAAGTGATGATGGCAGGCTTTGCTGCATTGGAGATTTATAGAATTAAAGTTACACTTAAAACAGGTTGGGAAGTTTTGGCAGTAAGACATTTCATTCATAGAATCCCAGCCTGGTTTGTGTTGGAAGGGACCTTAAATCTCATCCAGCTCCAACCTCTGCCACAGGCAGGGACCCCTTCCACTGGAGCAGCTTGCTCCAAGCCCCTGTGTCCAACCTGGCCTTGAGCACTGCCAGGGATGGGGCAGCCACAGCTTCTCTGGGCACCCTGTGCCAGCGCCTCAGCACCCTATTCCTAATGTCTAAGCCCAATCTACCCCCTTGCCATTTAAAGCCATTATTTCTTATTTCATCATCTGATATTACTCCCAGGGGAGAAAAACTCAGGGGAATTACTGACACTCAGACTGCTCAGTATTATCAATATGCAAAAATATGACCAAATAACTCAGATGTATGGGTCAGCAGAAGACATTTGAATACATTAAATGTTTCAAAAAATTCCACCTAAGTTTCCTTAAGTGTAGAAGACAAACAAAATACAAACCAGCCTCAAAGCCCCAAACCATGCAACCAAAACAAATAACGCCACACACTTCTTATTCCTTACCAGCTTCTGCAGACGAAATACATAGCAAAGAGGAAATACAGCCTAGGAAACAGTGATACAAACTGAAAGGGGGGAAGTTCAGGTTAGATGTAAGGCAGAAGCTCTTCCCTGTGAGGGTGCTGAGGTGCTGGCCCAGGGTGCCCAGAGAAGCTGTGGCTGCCCCATCCCTGGCAGTGCTCAAGGCCAGGTTGGACACAGGGGCTTGGAGCAAGCTGCTCCAGTGGAAGGGGTCCCTGCCTGTGGCAGGGGTTGGAGCTGGATGAGCTTTAAGGTCCCTTCCAACACAAACTAGGCTGGGATTCTATGAACGAAATGTTTTACTGCCAAAACTTCCCAACCTGTTTTAAGTGTAACTTTAATTCTATAAATCTCCAATGCAGCAAAGCCTGCCATCATCACTTCGGTCTTGGATAATTATTCTACACATTCTTTAGACCACCTATGTTAAAATCAGTTTGTTTAACAGAGCAGTCACATTAAAGTTCTAACAGGAGGGCCATAAAGACAGGGGCTTGGAGCAAGCTGCTCCAGTGGAAGGGGTCCCTGCCCATGGCAGGGGTTGGAACTGGAAGATCTTAAGGTCCTTTCCAACCCAAACCATTCTGTGATTCTATGACATAGTATTAATCGGTATTTTGAAATATGGAATCACTGTCTTTACCAAAGGGGCTACAAAAAGAAAGTCTGTTTTAAAGTCACATCTGAGCACAGAGGGAGGAGTGGGCAATACAAACCTACTATATTCACATCCTGCAGCTTTTGTCTTGTAAGGCGACATTGAAATAAAACAGCTCATGTCAGAAATAATTTCCCCTTGAAGTAGATCTGCAAACTCAGGAGCTGAAAGGCACTCAGGTAAGCATTCAAATGTGGTGGGATTCTGGTTGCTTGGTTTAGTTTGGGGGACTTCTTTGGTGCTTTTCATCAAGCTGATCATCACAGAACAAGACCTATCAGTTCCCATTATCCCAGAAGTAAATTTGCTTTTGGAAGTCATTTATTACAAATGGAACAGATTTAGGGGCTCTTAAGGATAGTTGTTAAGTATTTATATTTTTTAGATCAGCCTTCATTTCAATGTTTAGCTACTGATCGATGCTTACAGATTGATACTGTCTCCTGCTGGTGTCAGAATGTAAGGCAATGAACCAGTGAAGTTTCCTATTCTTACATGAAAACAGAACCTAAAACTGAAAGCACAGCGTATTCAAGGCTGATGTCCAGCAAAGCACTTAAACACACACACATATTCTCAATTAACTATGCCTGTGTCTTAAGCGGTTTGCTGGATCGTGGCCATCTACAAAACTGTTTCTGCCCCTAGGGTTGCTCACAAAGTCTCTACAGTTACCATGTCTCTGCTCTCTAAATATTTAATTTCCATTAAAGCCTGTTCAGTACCTACCAGTTTCATTCCCAACCTATTTTGTAACAGTTTTCCTCTCCAGAAGCATTTAACATGTAGAGTTTATTTAGAATAAAGCAAATGAGGGGGGAAATGCAAGAAAACATGTGGTCAGCTGGTGTACCTCAGCAAAGGTGTGTGGAGGCATGAGCCAGCCACTGTGCTTCACTACTGCAAATCCAACACCAAAGGAAAACCTACATATGGAAAATTATCCATTAAAACATGGCCTGGGGGAGACCAGCGGCAACTTTAGGAGATGTAAATATCGACAAATAAACACAGTGTTATCCCTTATTTCTCTAGGAAAGTAAGAGAAGAAAACATGAGGAATTCAGAATATCATCCCCTTCTCCATTACAGACAGAGCAGGAGGTGCTCTCATCACAGGAAGCTGGGCCACGTCCAGTTTGGAGCACTTCGTGGAGAAGCCATAAATAGCTGAGAGGGGATGGTGAGTCAGGGAAGGACAGACAGACACTGAAGTCTGATTAGTCAACTTGGGGGTGGTGGTCAATGAGAACATGAACATGAGCCGGCTGCAGTGTGCGCTTGCAGCCCAGAAACCAACCGTATCTTGGGCTGCACCCAAAGGAGCGTGACCAGCAGGTCAAAGGAGCTGATCCTGCCCCTCTGCTCTGCTCTAGTGAGACCTCATCTGGAGCATTGTGTGCAGTTCTGGTGTCCTCAACATAAAAAGGACATGGAGCTGTTGGAACAAGTCCAGAGGAGGCCACGAGGATGATCGGGGACTGGAGCATCTCCCATATGAAGACAGGCTAAGAAAGATGGGGCTGTTCAGCCTGGGGAAGAGAAGGCTGCGTGGAGACCTCAGAGCAGCCTTCCAGTATCTGAAGGGGGCCTCTAGGGCTGCTGGGGAGGGGCTCTTCATTAGGGACTGCAGTGACAGGACAAGGGGGAACGGGTTCAAACTGAAACAGGGGAGGTTTAGATTGGATCTAAGGAAGAAATTCTTTGCTGTGAGGGTTCTGAGGCACTGGATTGGGTTGCTCAGTGAAACTGTGAATGCTCCATCCCTGGCAGTGTTCAAGGCCAGGCTGGACAAAGCCTGGGGTGGCATGGTTTAGTGTGAGGTGTTCCTGCTTATGACAGGGGGGTTGGAACTGGATGATCTTAAGGTCCTTTCCAACCCGAACTATTCTGTGATTCAATGTTTCTATAGTACGGAGCAGAGAAGCTGGGAAACACCTCCGTGTTTCCTGAAGCTGGACAACCTCAATGCTACTGCCCTGATCCTGAATAAACCGGAGAGCAGAGCCTGATGGGGGACTCACCTCAGGCCCCCTCACCTCCCAGTGCAGCCTCTCGCCTAGGTCCAGTTCTGCCCAGTGTGGCTGCATCAAATAAATTGGGCAAAGGCTGATTCATTCCAAAGGGCTGCCCTATCAGTGAAGGGGCTCTGGAGGAGAGATTGCTACCTGAAATTACAGCAAGTGTGGGGAGGTGGGGGCTCGCAGGGGACAAAAGCTTGTAAAATAACATTTAGGTCTTGCTTCAAACTCAAATTATCCCAGGGGAGCCCAACATTAACCTGTAACGGGGACATCTATTTGCATGATGCTAGATTGCAGGGGAAGGCTGGTAAATAATAAGCAGGCTCAGCTATTAGCTGGGATTGTTTTGAGACATTATGAAGTACTTGGGACAAATACGTACATATGGGACATGAAAAACTGAGGTCTCTGTTGAGCTTGTAAAGTATATAGTCACAAGTACTTCAGAGTATTCACACCACATGCTGCATTTGAAGGTGATTCAATTTACTCTCAGCAAACAGACTGTATGAATGATCCCTGAGTGAAAGTCCTCAAAACACTGTTTCTGGGGGGAAGGGACAAAACTTGGTGACTGTGATAAAGGCCCTCATCTGTCCTTCCCTCACAGCTCTACACCATAGATTTATGGCATGGAAAAGAAATATGGAGGGTTTGCCATAGGGACACAATAAATGTCAGTGCCTTTGCTTTCTAAAGATCTCTTGAACTTGAGAACTGTGAACTGATGCCAAGCTGCTAGACAGGATGTTTTTCAGTCAGTCTTGGTAAAACCATCAATTTCTTAGTGAAAAGCAAAGAAAGATGGATCTTGAGTAGTTCTTCAGTTGTACAAGAGGAGAAAAGCTTAGCTGGGGAAAGGAGTGCAGGCAGAGTGGTGACACAAAACCTTAGAAAACCTGCTAAGTTCCAAGGGCAGCGTTAAGAATAAATCCATACTTTTGTGACTGCATAACAAACCTGCCCAAAGCACTCAGGGCTGCAAGTATTAATTAAGCCATATAGTATTCCCAGGAGGAGAAACTGATACCCATTTCACTGAGGCACCAAGAGGTTAAAGCATGACTGTGCTCTGGGTTTTCATTTTGCTGTCTTCCTGGTAGTCTGGGAAATTGGCCTTTAATAACCTCTAATGGCTCTGCATGGACTCCTTCAAAACTGATGGAGACACTAATGTTAAAGCAGCGTACTACAAATGCAGTGGGTTATTGATGTAATAACACAGCTAAACTTAACCATTTGCTTCCAACCTAATGGGTCAAATTCAGTTTATTGTGATTTCTCCCAAGATTCTGAACTGCCGTAACACAGCAAGATTCTGCAGTTCTTATCAAATAGAAGGATGCAGGGAAAGTACTTTGGGTGGGAACAGACTCACATTTGTGTGTCAGGTGACATATAGAAGGCACAAGTTGACACAAAACTTACATACAAGGAAGCTGTAAATCACAAAGCTATTGGATTCAAGGAGAGAGAGTGGGCTAAGGGAGTTAATCAGCTTCCATCACCCATCACTGTGCTCCCATCCTCTGCTCTCATTCCCTCCTCCCGCTACCATCAGCTAGCATAGTGCAACACAGCAAATGGCACAGTTTGGTTGGGATCTCATCCTCTGTGCAACTTCTCCTGCAAATCCTACTTCTTTGCTCCAGCATTACTTTAATCTGTTCAAGCATGCATGAATACTAAACTCTCAGGTCTGTATACATAGCTCACCGCTCAGTTGTGTTACTGCTGTTCTTTGCATTTAGGATCTTTCCCACTCTCTCTCAGGTCTGTATACATAGCTCACCGCTCAGTTGTGTTACTGCAAAAGTCCTGTTCTTTGCATTTAGGATCTTTCCCATTTGTCATTTACTCTTCAAGTTCTCTGTCCTAACTCTCCAGATGCTGTGAAATGTGGACAGCCCTGGTTCCACACTGATGGTCACCTCTGCCTCCAGTTGCTCTGTGCAGTTTCTTCTTTCAGATCCTCTCTCTTTTCTCCAGCCATCTGCTAGATTAGCCTTTGTTAAGCACATCCTCTCATTTTGTTTAGCATTTTTGTCACCCGTTCTTCCATTCTTAATATTTAGTTTCTTCAGTCCTAATTTTCAGAACAATTAATGTCTACTCATCTGACATCCTTCTCTTCACATCAAAATACATGGCTTCTTTACCCTGTCCTGTCAACATTAGCATACAACTTTATTCACAGCATCCAGTATCTCAGTCTCTGATACAACCTGTACCAGAAAGCGTGCATTCTGAAGCAAAGGAACCAACACACCATCAGACTTTGCACCCATGCTCCCAATCCCCAGAGAAAACAAAGGCTATGTCAGAATGTGCCATGTGCTTGTTGATTTCCCATTCATCCTGCCATCACCTTCCATGACCAAAGTAGTCCTTTTTCTTTCTGAAACCTGGCACCCGTATCCCGCAACACTCAGTGCCCCAAAGCACTCCTCTCATCTAGCTTCTTTACAGACACAGCCCTTGACAAAGCCTGTAAGCTGATAAGCATAAACAAAGCTGTGCTGGTAAGCATAAACTTCCCTGTGTTACACCACTGAGGTTGTACAGCTTCCCCAATGTTACCGTACAGAAGCTCTACTACGTATATGGCTTTTGTGCCACTAAATTATTTACTGTCTCCCACTTTCACTAGCAATGCTACAAGCAAGCGGGAGTATAAACAGGAGTTTTTATTTGACCATAGATCTACCTTGCAATCAAATCAAATAGGTCCAAACCTAAGAACCTGTAAAGCACAGTTTTGTATGTAAGTGGTTTGCATACAAAGTACATGGACAGAAATTGAAAGGACTTAAAAATTAACTTGGAAAGTCCGCATTGAAATAAGTCTGAAAAACCTTTTCTCCTCCACAACTGCTAGGTCCTCCCCATTCACAGTCCCTATAAAGGCTGGGTTCAAAACTCGATCACAGATCTCCCATCTCTTTTTCAGTGCTATTTTTAAACTTAATTTCTTTATCACGCATATTATGCTTTGCTATGTAGGGAAGCATAATTATGGTTATGTCTCTCAATATGCTATTTCCAACCAAGACTTGCTATGCCATAACTGCATTCTGTGTGTGGATAACCACATTAAGCTTTATGAAAGCTCTCAGCTTATTAAAAGCCCCTGCCTGGAAATGATCCCAGCTCCAACCTGGAGAGGAGGGTTTGTGCTAGGTCCACACTCAACTCCCGAAGGAAGTGGAAAGGAAGAAGCAACACATCACTGAAAATACAGTAATGCCATGCAATGCCTGGGGCTATGGGAGCTCTGCAGTGGCCTTAGAGGAGAATGGGATTATTTCCCTCATCTTTGTATTCCTTAAATGAGTCAACACCCTAAGGAATAGTTTTCCAGTTACCTCCTGGAGCCCAAATACAATGTCCCAACCAGCAAGGCACGGCTGTCACCAGGCTTGGCTGCCAGGCACAAAGCCTGGTCACACAGAGATACTTCAGCAAACTCCAACTACAGCCATGACCTGAACCCTCCCCACAGTCATATCAAGGGACTGAGGAGGGATGTAGAGATATTCTGGGTCCCCAGGAGCTAGAGCAACCTCAGCAGTGAATGCACCAGGCAGGAAGGTCAGCAGCACAGCCGCAGCCCACAACACTGTGCATACGTGGAGTGGACAAAGACGATCACTGGCTTAAGCAGAGGCATCAGAAGGCCCTGTGTTATAACTTCCCATGAAGTTTTTAGATGCTAGCACTTTCACGTTGTCAACAAGTCTGAATCAGTGCCTCAATCCTGTACTCTGATTTACACATGCAGACAAACATATCAGGACAGGACCCCAGTGAAGACAGCAGCATGCTGTGGGAAGGCATGTGGGGCAGAGTACAGAGCTGGATCCATAGCTCCTCTCTATAAAGGGGTGAAAAAGGGGGTAGGAGGTTAAGGGAAAAAAAAAGGGGAGGAAAGGGTAAAAACATTCTGAGCCTCAGTAAAATAACACAATGAGAAGGCTGAAAGGTATTTATTCATAGTGGAATATTCACTGTTTAATTCTTGCGAGTACTGGCGTTTGTCTCCCAGCTATCAGAAAGCAATTTTGTTCAGGGCAAGAATGATTTTTGTTGCTTGGTTACCCTACTTTTTATTCTCAAAGAGAAAACCCATTGCATTGTTACATAAGCAGCAGTGTTCCATCCACCCTGGGAAAAAAACATGATACAAACCTGCCTGACTGATGGAGGGGCTCATGAAACAGAGTTACATGAAGAGCACAGCGTCTGTGTCGCTTTATTCCTTTGCACACAGCTTTGCTCCAGATGGTCTGGAAAACGCTCTGGATGTAAATGCTACAGCAGAATATGCTAGCAATAGAGAAGACTGTGAAACCTCAGAAAATTCTTTGGTCTCTCCTGCAAACATAAGCTAATTTAACATAAAATAGACTAAAATGCAGCATTATCCTATCCCAAATGCCCCCTGCACATCAGGAGTAAACTTTCAGTCCTGTTGCTGCCTATTAGAATAAAACAACAAAATCAGCTCAGTGAGAAAGTGTTATTAACAAAGCATGTCTTCCTTGCTTTGTCTTTTCTGGTTAGAGTTAAATGGCTGCTTATTTATCGATGTAGAAGCTCTGTACACAAAACGACATGAAAAACTTGGTTTGTAACTTTATCATTAAATGCTGGGCATTAAATACACATGCTCTTCTCTTCCCTCAAAGCGCAAGGATGAGTGAAGGGATTTGGAAGCTTGGTGTTCTTCCTGCCAGGTATTGATATAGCTCTAGATAACACAAAGCCTGTTACACAATGCTATTGTAGCATAACCCCATTCGCTTCTTTGCTTTTGCCTTCAGCATCATCTCTGTGAGCTTCCTGACTTTGAAGAAGAAACAAAGAGTTAAACTATGCCAAGAAAGGTTGTTCTGGTACATCCAATATGATCATGATAGAGTAAAAGAAATGAATGAAAATGGCTTCCTTCATGTAAGTGGTATCTTTGGATTTTAATGCATGAAGGGAAGAGAATTCTGCTTTATCATGAGACCATTACAGTCTTCACCTTGGAGATACTGCATATTCAAAGTTCAATCTATGTGCAGCCTGAATGGTGGCATAGAGTTCAAGGGAGTATCAGGTTTCAGTAGACACAGTTTGCTTCCTAAGTCTGAGAAGTTAATTGCTGAGGAGTTAATAATCTGAGGAGATACTTCTATTACAGCTAAAAGAAGTAAAATGTGACATCATAGTGAAGTAAAATCCTAAATTCAGGAGTGATGGCAAGAGAAACATGTGAAAACAAACACTGCATTTTTCTATCCTATTCTTCTCCAAAACTGACTTAATGGCTTCTTCAGAGCATTAATGAAACCTTCAGGAATGACCAGTGAAATACCACAGCAGTCTTGAGAGCCAGAGCCAGCACATCAAGTGCAGCCACTAGCTTACATTAAAGGTCTGTTACAGCGCTTAACGTACGCTGTTTAAAAACCAGTTTACTGTAGAACAGACATAAAATGGCCTTTCTAAAACAGAGTGGGCTTTTTGTCTTGAAATACTATGTAACCGTAGGTAAAGTGAAATCCAGACAGAGGAAGGCTCAGAGCAGCAGAAAGCATGTGAGAATTGCCAAGTGGAGACTGTCAGTACATCTTTACTGCCTTTTTTGTTACCCAAGTAGGGCACTTCTAAAGCAACACGTCAGGAATGATGAAGTAGAGGATGAAGTAGTTTTACCAACTATTCTATGGGAAATATCTAACTCAGAAGGTGTCAGGTTACCACAAGTGAAAATTTTGCTAGGAATCTTACCTCTTGACTTCGGCATTCAGTTGGCTGAACTGGGCACATTATTTATCAGCTTTCCCTTTTATTGCTTTACAACCTGCTCTGTATTTTCTGAGTGCATATTTTACTTCACTGCATTGGTTATGGTGTTATTAAGGCAAATAGGATTTGTGTTTGGTAGAGAAGCAAAGCAAGAAACTGGCATCTTAGTGCTAGCAATGAAAGGACAGCAAATCCAAGAGCAGTTTAGTGCTTTTGATTTTAACAGATGAGCTCTCTACACATGACTTCTAATTTTAACCTATTATAAGGTTAGATGAACCTCAAACCCACACATATCTACCTAGCTATAAAGAAAAGCTGCAAGCACTGTAAATTAATGCTGCACAGTATCAGAATTATCAAAGGCTCATTGCACAAGACTCACTTCTGGTCAATTTGTATCTTAAGAAGTGATTACTATTTAGTTTCTAGGAGAAAACCAGGTGTTCAATCTGGCTGATCCTGCAAGCCATTCATGTTTGGCTTCCTGGGATGAAACCCAAGCACAGCATAGTGAAGAAGGCAAGACAGTTAAGATACCTGAATATTTACTCCTAGTTCTTATTGTGTGTTCGTCAGACAGGAAGCAAATACTCTCAAAAGGAACTGTGCACATGCTGTTCTGGCATTCTCTTAAAGGCTAATAATGCTACTTTCATGTTCTGTAAGCCAGAAGCAATTTGACTTTAGTAAATGTTGCAGGAAGCAAAAAGCTGACTTCTGCTATTCCTTGTTCCCTTGTAGGCATGTTCTGTGACCACTGCTCATTAACCATTCCATATGTGTCTCAGCTCAGCATTGCACTTGAAGAATTGTAGCTTCCATCTACTGGTTTGAACTTCTCTTACATTCATTAGTAAAAGATGACCCAGCAGAATATTGTTTCCTGTGGAATTAGAATGACTGCGTGCCAGGCTTTATGGAGAAGAGAAAGTCACTATGGGTAACAGTCATTTAACAGTAGTATGTTGTACAAGTACACTTGCTCTCAGCAGGGAAAAGCACTAAAATATGGGGAGTTTAGCCAGTGAAATAAAGAATAGTAGCTGTTCATAATGCTTATACCTTGGTAGATGGTAGCTTGTACTCTGTAAGTGAAACAACAACATAAGTTATGTTCAAAACTTATTAATATATGGTTGCAATAGTCGTGTATGAAACTACTTCTGTCAAGTGCTACCACATTCATTTCTTCACAGTGTTTATCACCCCATCACCCTGGGGCTCTTACCTGAGTCAGATTATATTGCAACAGCAAGAGTCCAAAGAGATGAAAGTTTCACCAACAGATCAGTGCTGGGAGAGGAACAGCACTTTATCACTACAGGAAACTCTGAAGCAATGATAGAGGTAGAGTTTGAGTAAGATACAGAATCTTTAAACATTGCCATCAGTGCTACAAAGATAGATGATAGGTTCCAGTTTATCTATTACCTGTAATCTTTCTGTCATCAAAGCAAATACATCCCTCATTTTTCTCTTCTACTTTCAATAGTTCAGTCAGGAAGGCACTAAAATGTACTTAAATAGCCTTCTTTACCTGTATGAAATAGCATGACTACGTAAAGTTTATTTCCTCTCTCATTGTCTGTCCACAGCCATGTCATCCGTGGTACAACATACTTTAAACTGGTGTCTGATAATGTGTTATGTGCTTATGCTATTCAAGAAAACATGGAAGAGTTGCGCTTCATACTTAGAGTAGAAGATAACAAGGTTTGCAATAATCCTGTTACTGGAATTCTTATGCTCTCAAAGTGGGAGATTCAAATGATCATAAAAAAAATAGCAATATGTAAAGAGATTCTCTGTAGAAGTGTATCCTGACCCGGAAGTTTTACTTGCTATAGGCTGATCCTACTGGTCAGACAGCTGAGATGGAATTCCTTCTGAAAAGCAGAGCATAAGCATTTCCAGCTGATTGGCCCAAGTATTCCACCTTTTCTGTTTTCAGTTCCTCTTATGTGTCGCTGACAATCTCACAGAGAATGCTATGTATTTGATGAAGTACATTAAAGCCGTTCCTTTCACTTTCCCATATAATTTCAGAATATCTCTGTAAAACTTAGGTGTTTCCTCATCATTAAGTAAAAAAGGACAAAGACTTCATAAGCAAAAGATATATCAGTTCATAAAAATGTTTCATGTGATGAAAATTTGCAAGACACAAGTGACTCAGTCACACTAGGGTTGAAAACAGCATCATGTGGGTAATCTCAGAACATCTATTGTGCAGAACAGGGCTAAATTACACTGCTAGGAAAACCTGAAAGCAAGGCAAGGGAGAGACGTGTATTTCTTGTAGAGATACTTCTGGGTTTAGTTTATTTTCAGAAGATCTGTTCAAAGTGAACCTGCATAAAACATACATCAGAATGAGCAGATTTAGATTAGCCATCAACAGATGCCTCCAAGACAAACAGCCGCAGAACTCCTCCAGAATGTCTCTGGACACCTGCAACTTGTGGTTGAACAGTAATGAAGCCCAAATTAACACAGTATGCTGCTGCCTGCTCTCCCTAGCACTGCAAGCTTGGAAGCATTTACAACTTGACTCCATTGTTCAGTTACAGCAAAGAAAAGAGTCTCCAGGTCAGTATGGATACACCTGTTCCTAAGGACAACTGCAAAAGGACTGGCTATGGCTCCAGTCTCAAGACCTGCCAACTGAATAAACAAGTCTTTTAAGATGCATTGCTTGTACTGTACTGACTGGCTTCAGCTGGTACTGAGTCTTCTATGCTGGGCATAGTTCAGAACAGAAAGTTAGGTCCTGACTTGCAATCAGGTTATGAAGAGGTAAAGAATGGAGTCAGTATTTCCCTTGACAAATGAAAGCGAAGAATAAGCAGTAAATGAGTTTTCCAAGGGCACAGTCATTATTCAATGGACATGCAGAATTCCAGACAGTCTTCAATAACAAGATTTCCTTTCCTCTCTAAGAAATTGTCAGTTAAATCTATTTCAATTTTTAAGTGATGGGCAAAGTTCTCTAAACCTGATCCATAACCACAAATACCTTAACTGCAGAAAGTACCTGCTGCTGATTCACAAGGAATTAGTACATTATGAAAATTAAATGTTAAAGTAGCTTTCAAAACTGTTCCTAAACTTACAGATTTTTGCAAAAAAAGTCTTTTAGCTGAAATACAGCATCTATACTGTAAAAATTACACTTGTATTTGCTTTTTCCTTGAAACCCAAGCAAACAAACACCACCAAGATTGCATGCTTGCCACCGTCACCACCAAAGAGAAGCCTGCACCTCCTCCTGGGCTGCTGAGGTCTGATTATGCTTAGCTGGAGTTCTCCATGCACTGGGATACAGGCATAGCATGGATCTTGCAGGAATATGCTGCAAGGAACTGCCTAAAAGAGAGAAGACCTAAGTGTCAGTCACTTTCAGCTTTATATTCTCTACATTACACAGGTTCCATAAGCAGCATTTTCAGTAATACCTTCAAAACTGCCCTTGGGAATGCAATATATTAACGCTTAGATAAATTACTTGAGGGAATTCAGTGATCCTAAAAGCTTATGCTAATACAGACCAATTCTAATTTCTACATGAGCCACTGTGGCCTCCCAAACAGGGGGCAAAACTGCAATAAAAAGGTGAGGGTGTTGCACAGTTTTTAATCAGTTTTCCTGAGAGGCTCGATCTGCTAACAAACATCTCATCGCACAAGAAACATTATAAAAAACCAAGGTAGGCAACGGGAGAGAGAAAGAACATATCCCCTGGTTTGCCTGAGGATTTGAGTCTTGGATGAAGTGTAAGTGGGAGCAAGCTGCTTAACAATTACTTGTCCACATTGCCATGTCCTCAATGAGCTTTCATAAAATGAGGGGGAAAAGCAAGTATCTTCCTTTCTTTCCTTTTCAAGTGCTTACATAATACCCATTGACTTGCCTGTGGCTGTTTGTGTCCAAGAGCCTTTAACACTTAGCATTAGACATACACCAGGAGTAATGCAATGACCTTGATAAAAATTGGACTGTACAATTCTGTTTCTCAGTTTTCTTAGTTCTTCAGTTTCACTCCATTCATACTGATAAGATCTGTATCCTACACAAGCTTCCTTCTCCCTGTCAAGCTTTCCTGCTAGAAAGTACCTATTTTCTTTTTAAAATAGTTATTTCAATTGTATAACTCAGGTCATCCTATCAGGACACACTATAGAATAACAGAATAGTTCGGGTTGGAAAGGACCTGCAGATCATCCAGTTCCAATCCCCCCGCCATAAGCAGGGACACCTCACACTAAACCAGGGCACCCAAGGCTCTGTCCAACCTGGCCTTGAACACTGCCAGGGATGGAGCACTCACAACCTCCCTGGGCACCCCGTTCTTTCCCCTCAACAATTCCCTGATACCACTGTCACTCCCCAGAACCTAGGCCCATAGTAAGATACAACAACAGAGACAGATTCGGTTCTTAGAGAAAGTATCAGGGAAGCAGAAGTGCTCATTTTACACTGAGCTGTTTCACATGGGAATCTCACAGTGCAATCCTGGAATTTGGTCTGGATCTTTGATTACAAAACTGAACCAGTTTTTAATGGCCCTGTTTGAGCACAGTTCTAGGGATGAATGCCACAGAACAGATGGCTACATAGGGGAAGGCAGAAAACTCTGCTTGTCTCTAGTCTTGTAACTATTACCTTCCTGACCTGCCCATAATATTTTAGGGTTTTGTCTAAGGAATTGAGTAGTGAGAGTTTAAAGATCCATGATGAGAGCCAGTATACATGACAAGGGCTGCCACAGCTCCGATATCCTGACAAGAAATACACAGGTACGCACAGACCCAATACATTACCTCAACAATGAACCTGACACATCAAATAATAAAAGCACCATAATAAGAAAGCAACCGCAGCACATGGTGTGACAAGGTGCACTGCAAACAGAGCACAGCCAGTGCTTCCTGCATATGTTGAGCTGATTGCAGCCACGCTATTCTGCCTGCCTGTGGGAAGGATTGTCTCTGTCTAACAGTCCTGAGGCAGCTAAACTACTTAATAGTGCTGTTTCCACAGCTCAGTGCCCAGTAGCCAGGAAAATGCAGCCACCTGCATAATAGCTTTGCCTGTAAGACAAGGATTTGTAGTGGAAATTCAGGCTTCAGGAGAGCACAGTTACAATGCTCCACAAGAGCAGAAACCAGTGGGGAGGAGCCACCTGACAGGAGTGTGAGGTGGGGGAAGATGGACAGAGACACAGATAAAAACATACCTTTCTATTTCTTCTGTTTCAGAGAAGCTGCTCAATCTTTAACAAACAGGGGGTTTGGTTTGAGAATAACAGGGCATCCGAAGCAAATCATTACACTTGTGAATTGGTTTTTAGGTTTCTTTCCAGCAGCAAGTTCTGAATCTTACAGGCTCTATCTGTAGCTGTATCTCTAGCCATTTAGTTCCAAAAAAAGAAAAAAGTTAGCCTGAAATTTCTCTTCGACTTTCCCAATGAAACCACGTAGCAGCCTTCAAACAAATTGATAGAGTACGTCTAAAGACTTAATAATACAAATCCGAGAATGGGTGTTTACTGAAGATAAATACGCACTCGAGAAAAATCAATTCTATTTACCTTTTTCAAAGGAAGAGACTCAACAGAACCACCAGTTATGGGTAAAACCCAAAGAAAGCAATGCAAGCAGGACAGAAACTGATGACTGTTTTACACTAAAGAGCAGAAAAGCATCCCCCCCCCAAAAAAAAACCCTAACAAACCAAACACAAAACCAAAATCTTAGTAACAGCTAAGCCAAATCTTAGCTGCCAGTTATATATATCTTATTATAAGGCCTGCTGCAACAAGCCAAGTAACAGAAAATCACTAGGGCAAGCTAACCCCACCATCTCAGAGCATGCTGTTCTCAGAGGTGGAAGCACTAGACACTTGCCAACAAGGTATATCAAGCTATGGTAGAAGTGTTACTGGTGCAGGACACGCTGCTCCCAGCTTTGGGGTGCTCCTTCCCATTCACCAAGCCTAGACTCTCTTTTCTCATGGTGGTGAAAAAAGTTCAGTATTCCCTCTTAACCACAGTGTTCTCTCTAATTCAGCTCTACAGTCACTTTGCATTTGGTTTTTGAAGTTTGGGGGTTTTTTTAAAGCAATTACCATATCTGGAGTGCTGCAGAAACTATGCCTGGGACAAAGACAGACCTCAGCCTTTTGTTTCACACTGTTTTCCTTCGAAGCAGTCACCAGTAGAGTTGCCTTATTCAGGTTTTCTGTTGAAAAGAACAGATTGCCCCTACGCAGCAGTACTGTATAGCTTCTAACAGGAAATAGTCAAGCTTGTAGCTAGTTAAGCTTTCAGATTAGACCATCTCTTTTAACCTCTGATAAAACATGAGCAAATCCAGTGTTGTCATGGGCCAGGAAGCTGGAATCAAACTCTCTAGTGAGATTGCTGATATTCAAACAAAAGAAGGAAACCTGGACTTTCAAACAGCTAAAAGATTAATTTTGATACAGTGGTAGCAATGTAAAGAACCTGGGTGCTTAAACAGCTTCCTGGGGGCAGGATTGGCAGGTAGCACCAAAGAGATGCTTACATGAACCTGCGGGAAGAGCAGGTTAGCCAGAGGTTTGGTGCTTCTTATAATTAAAAGCTCTTCATGGTCCAATGTAATGCACCAGCTGATTACTTTGTACTTCCTGCCTATTTTCCCAAGGGATCCTGTTACTATGAAGCCAGCCTTAGTTCACAGTGTTTTATCTGTAAGCTTCTGGGAACAGATACGAGTACTAAATTGGGTTTTTCTTCTGGTAATAGCTGAAAGCCTAGAGCAGAGCTCTAGTGAAAAAGCTGCAGGAACCTCACAGAAGAAATCCTCAGTCTGTGGCACTCTGTGTTTTTGGAATATTTTGCTATCAGTCACGTTCTGATTCACATTACATTGCCAGCTTCCTTCCCACGTTGCACGCCATGTGACGAGGTGGTGATCTGCAAGAATAAAGCCTAGTAAAAGCAATATTTAAGACCCTTTCAGTTTACAGGGGTGACGCGTAATAAGTGCCACCCATTTATAAATCCCATTTCTGCTGCCTGTAACTGGCAAATCCAGCAGGGATTGTTTGTTTAGAGGCTATTGATTCAAATCTGTGTTTCAGTGAAGAAACAAAATTAAATTGAACTCAAAAATGCTTCAAATTGTGACTGTGCATCACCACTGCGCCCAGTGAAGAGTGGCTTGGGGCTTTTTTATTGACTGGAATGGGCAGTCGTACATTGCAGCTGCAGCTCAGAACAGCGTAGGTTACCATCGCATGAGTTCTTTCCTGCCATTGAGATCCACAATTTGTTAAACTTCCTCACAATACTGTTATTGGAACAGATATTTCTACTGCATAGTATCTCATGTATCTGGAGAAAAATAAAATCAGGGATTATGCATTCACTCGAACCCTGTGACAGGTTTTATCTGTTATCAGTGAGCAGCAGCAATTGCACTTGACCATAAATAAAAGACTTTGCAGAAAAATGCCCTACCTCCAAGGCTGTCGTGACTTAAAGATATTGTAAGAAGAACACCAAGGGGTCCCTTCCACTCCGATTCTGTGAGTGATAAACTGAAGTGATAGGTAAAGAATTTCTCTTGAGAATATTAATATATTTCCTTTCCATATAAAAGTCTGTGACAAAACTGGGAAATTAACCTGGTTTCAAATAGAAAGCTTATTCACATGTCAAACTAGCCCATAGAGAGGGATTCTGATTCTTTGCTCATCCAAAAATACCACCATTACTAGAAAACATGAGAAATCCTCCATTGTTTACCCTGCCTCAAGAGAAGAAGTAAACTGTGATATTTTTATGTCAAGATTCTCTCATTAAAACATTCCTACCCTCTACCAGATAGTTATGAAATAGATTGTTCTCTAAGGTCTTGTGCAGGGAAGGTGGGAGGGGGATCTAACTCACAAGCTATCATAAATTTCATCATCCCTCCTTCTGGAAAACAGGCATTTAAGTGGGTTGTTTCTCCTTTAATTAGAATGTAAAGGGCAGAATTGAGAAACTGTGGCACATTTATCACTCCATATGCCAGTGTTAGAGATACTTGAACATTTTAAAAGATAAATGTGTCATAAGTGTTTAGATTAAGCTAAACAAATATTTTCATCCTGTTTTAAATCAAAATCCCTTTGATCGTGAAAAGGTGTTTTACTCGCTGTCGCTTTTCACCAGCATCTACTACAACCACTGTGTTTTAAAGTCATTTTAGCCTGGGGTTTTTTTCAACCCATAAAAAGTCAGTTGTGCCTTAACAATACTCCTTTGATTCTATTTTATTGTTTTAATTAAGGGTCTGCATGGTTCACCACTTTTGTCATGCTATTAGCAGTCTGTCCAAGCAGTCTTTTAAGTTGTCAACGTTTTCCAGCAACCAGTCTGTTATGGGAGGCTTCAAAACCATCTTCAAAACCTTCATCCTCTTCAAAACCACCTCTACAGTTTCAAACCGATGTCTGTTAAGGCATAGGTGATACCACTTTTTTTAGCATAGGAAGAGGAAATTTAATAGTCTCTGTTTACTGAACAGCTCTGACTCATCCTGTTCAAGCTGTCTGTGCTCTCACTGAGGTAGAGGCATTCTGGAGGGGAGGAGTGTGGGAAAAAGCAGGAGAAAGCAAATGTGATTGTGTCGTTAGAGACTGTATGCCAAATTATACACAACAGGGAACTGAATTAAGATCTTAAATCCCCAGTGTTAAGCACTCTATTTTGCATGTTCAAAGAGCAAAACCATGTGCTGACATCCTAATTGGTACTTTATAAAGGAAATATACAGAGGAGAAACAGCATCACTTGGATAGGAAGCTAAATACTTGTTCTGCATCTTCTCACAGACGTGTCTGCAAGCGGTGTATTTATGGTTTAAAATATGGCATACAGACATGCTAGCTAGTTATAGAACACTTTTGGTTTGCTTCAAATTTTGGCTGAAATTCATTTGATTATATCTAGCAGGTAAAAATGCAAATGTGTGCTTTATTCTGTTGCTCTAAATAGCCTTAAATCCAAATACATCATTGCCTGTGTACTACATCCCTCACAAAAGTCAGAACATCAATATAGGAACGTGGCTAGAAGTGACTTTCTTTCAGAAGTGTGTCTGGTCCTCTTCAAAAACACAACAGGAATTGGTCTTCCGAAACTTGACTGCTATAAGCAGTTCTGTAACAGTCCCACAAGCAGCTCAGCCCTGCATACAGCATTGGCTCAGCCTTCAGAGCAACCTTCTGAGTGTCAATCGCACAGCTTGTCAGATGGTAGGGAAAATAGTGTGTCTACCCCATCTCACCCAGTTCATTGCTGTAGACTGCCATTTAGCTTTCCTTTCAGTATGGTAGGAGATGGATGGATAGAAGATGATTCAGATCACAGAACAGACAAATGCTGATAAGTGCACTAGGAAGAAAATCTTTGGTATTTCATTGCAGACAAAGCATGAACTTGATGAAGCCAGGTTAGTGGCCTAGGTTCCACGTAACAAGATTCCTAATTTCAGAAACACTAAGTCATTAAGTGGGATTTCAGATTACAAATCCTTTTATTTTTTTCTTTCACTAACTTAGAGCCACAAAGAAATGATGGCTAATGAATTAGCATTAGCACTGCAACTAAATCACCCTCTGATTTCTAACTGCTGTGATAAGGATGTCTGGAGAAGGCCAGCCTTGTGAGTTACTGTACTGATGCAGTAATTCCCGAAAACACCCTCTGGGAATACTGCCAATTTTTTCACTCAGATTTGGAGGAATGCTGTACCTTGGCACAACACTCTGTTTTTCCCATGCTACTCATGGGAATGGTGGAGTAGCAGAGCCTGTATTTCTGACTCCAGTTCAGTCTTCTGCCTAGATATCTTAGGACTGTAGCTAAACTGTGATCTCTGCCTGCACTTGAGCTGGTGGAAGCTGTGAAATTGTAGTTTGTGTAGTGCCAAGCCCAAGATAAAGTCTCCAAAAGCAGGCCAACAATGGTCTTGTCTTCTGCGAGCCCAGGGGGAGTAGCATAACCATGGGAGAAATGCCTTTTAAGATTTATGTGCTGAATATGTGCCTTAAAAAGGCTTGTATTTACATCTGGGTCAGCAGCAGTGTCCTGCAGTCATTCTAAAAGACATCTCCTCCATCCAGGGGAGAACCAGCTTTTTAAAAGGTGTCCTGCCTGAAATGCATGTTTGTTTCCCTTTGTTCTGGGGGGGGGGAATTTCAGGTTTTGGGTTAAGATCAAGTCAAAACCGCTGCACTAATTCATTATAAAGTGGATCTATCTCTTTGCCATCTAAGATGCCCATATACTTTGCTAAAATGAGTGTATCAGAGTACGTTAGCTCTGACTCAGCTCAGTGGTTGACATTGTTTCAGCTCCTGCTCAAGGTGCTAGCAGTGTAGGGGGAAATCCTTGATTATCAGTTCCAGAAGGACAAAAAGACCAGTAGTAACTTGTCAAAAGAAAGGAGGCGGCCCAACAGAGCCACTTTCAAGCTTGTTTGGAAGCACTGTTTAACAGTTTTCTCAGCTCTCTTGCTGCTATTCGTTATCGCACTCCCTGTGAGAATAGACTAATGAGCCTCCAGACAGGATGCCTAAATAATGCAAGTGTAAGAAGTTCCAGTGAAGTGACTAGGGGAATGCTGGCCTAGCTCTGCATCTCCCCTCTTTACAAGAACCAGCCCTGATAACAGTCACTACCTTCAGAGTTGTTACAAAATCTCCATCTCTCGTAACTACATTTGCTCTCCGAGAATCTGCAGTATTGCTCAAAAACTGTTTCATCTTATCAGTGCTAAGCAATAAATAGGTACATAAGTGATCAGTGAATCGAGAAAGATCATTTTAATCTGCAGGAGGTTTCTCTGTTGTATCATGTTAGTGAAAAGAAATTCTTCCAGAAGTAACATAATGAAATTGTCAATACTGATCTGTTCTAGATCCTGCTGTACTGGCTGCACCAAGTTCTCATGCACATATCCTCTTCTATCCAAAATATATTCAGTTGTAGGAAAATAAGTGCTGTAGGGCTGCTGGAAAAGCCCTTGATCTTCAGCTGTCAAATGACAAACAAAAGCTTTCCAAATATTTGTATAAGTACACAATTATATATTAATACATTTACTGTTGGAATGAAACAGCAAGTTTTTAAAGTGCTCTGCAAAGGAGACGGAGTTTGAAATTATAGACCCAGCACCTAATAAAGACCCATTTAGTTTTTCACAGAGCACCAGAAAGACCTGGAGTTATTTTCATCCTTCTCTTGGTGAGTCACTGCTTGTGACAGCGAGACCTTGTGCAGACTTAGTGTCTTCATGAAGATTAAGTAGTCTTATGAAATGCAGTTAAGAGTGAATTCGTACTTGTCAATTTGTAATTACATTCAGAACAAACTTAACGTTAACAGCAAAATTAGAACCTAGAAAGAGAGAAATACAGTCTGCCAGGTGGTATCTGTCCAGTCCATGTCCCTGTAGGACTAGGCACAGATTCAGAAGACAGCATTTCTTTCCGATTCCAGCAGCAATCAATTTATGCCCTGAAGTAAAAAATGGTAGCATGCAGTCAGGTACTAGGGCTGTCTCCAAAGCCACGGTTATCTGGCTCATGTGGCTGCTGAATCAGATGTGCCTCGCTGGCTCTGTTGAAGAGGATTTCTGAACAATCCAGTGAGCCAGCAAGCGAGGTCTGAGCAAGAAGAGCTCTGTGAAGAGCAAATCAAACTCCTGTTTGCTGGTCATTAGATTAGAAGACTTGAGGTTTGGGTATAACCTACAGAAGGCACTGCGCAGGCGAGGACAGACGGGCAGTTAGCCCAGGCCTCCACCCTTAGATTTCTTACAAGTCTTACTCTAGATACTGAAGACTGATTTATTTTTGCTGCCTGATAGTATTACTTGTACTTCAGTCAAGTAACTCTTAGCATTCATCTTACCTAATTTTCTTTGCAAGGCATAGCATAGACGTTTAGGGTCACTATGAGGTACCACTACTACTATTGCCACTTCCTTTACTTTTTGACTTGATTCTGTCCACCACTTGGGCAAAAACCCCACACCAACTCCTTTAGACTTTCTTTTAAGGACAAGTTCCCACCAGAAAGCTCCAGCTTGGCTGTTCTGCAGTAAGCTGGATGTTTATACAGGACACACTGCTACAGGATTGCCAGTGCTTACAGCCATGCCTCTAGGACAGATCAGATGTACAGGCAAAAGACAGCACTTCCTCAGCTTTCTAAAATAGGTGACTCAGTCTAAAAGCAGCACTCAAAACACTGCTTTGTCTGATAGTGTACAGCATACAGAAATAAGGAGTGCTCGTTACTATGCCCAGCACACTCTGTTTTAAGGTAAACTATTTAATTACCCAATTCCCTCAGGAGTTCTGCACTACATATTAATACTGCAGTGCAATGCACATGCATGCAGTAAAATGCATTGACAATGTTCAGAGAAGGCTTTGATTAGACATGGTCAGGAATTTGCCAAAACAAATTTATTAGTCTGATGGCTGTGACAATGGACAACAGCGTGAAAACCACTGCTTCCAGTCCCTGTTCTATCATTCTCCTATATTCCAAGGTAGAGGCCCAGCCAATGGCCTGGTCTGGCCAGCTTCTTAATGAATTTCATCCTGTGCAAATATTCATGATTCAGAAAGATTTTCTGAGCATGAATTCCAGGTACTTAGATTCTTGGCAGTAGAAATACTTACACAGAGCTGTACAGTTCCAAAAGCAACAGCTGTATGGAAACCTCTCCCAAAACTAGGCAAGATATCAACTGTAATGGCACTCACTCATTCATTATAATGGGAGACCACTGTTTCTGGGGAGAGCACAGGTCTTAATATGGACACAATAAATAACCTGAAACATTTTCTTACTCTTCTCAAAAGTGTTTTTAAAAGCCTTAGCATTATCCCAATGAAAACCAGAGATTTTTGCATCCAAAATTTGGTAAAACGAGTGTTTCTGTGACCAACTTTTAATAAACCCGATTTCTACCTACGCACAGGCAAGATTTTTGTTTGCTCATACTCATATATGGTAAGGAGAATATTGCAACAGCTAAAGGCTACAGACAGCATTAAATATGAATGACAAATAGTCCTGAACTTCTTACATGATTGGTTTTGCTTAAATACGAATTAGCTTCAATTGTAAAGCCTCAAAAAATCTTTGGATCTAACCCAAGTTTATTCTCACCCAGATATTCCACCCGTGTTTGATGAGTCCAGAAAGAGTCAAGAGAGATTAGTCTCCCATTTCCTTCAGAATAAAAGCTAAGGCAAACAGTCCTTCATTTTCTTCATTATCTTGCAGTACTTTGCAGTCTATTCTGATGTTCCCTAAGGAAGCTGTAATATTTACCTAGAGCTTGTACCAAATATGAAAACCACTATCATTTGTTAAATTGTTTACTAACAGAAACTTACACTGTGCTCTTCATGATGGATATGAATGTACAACTGAGTGTTTGAAACGCTTCTATACTCTATTCCACCACCTTAAGATTCATATTTACTAGCTACAGTCTTTATGGTCTCTCTCCTTGGATCTTAGAGAGTGGCCAGGGTTCTGCTTGAATTTCTACAGCCCTGGGGTTAGTTTCACTCTAGTTATAAGCAGTTGAGCAGCACCTGCATACCAAAATCCTTACCGATCTGTGTCGTCTGCAATACAGGTTTACAAACCTGGGTAGGAATGCACAAACCAAAATTCCTACTGAAAACAGGAGTGCAAGCTTCTTGAAACGTTTCAAGAGAACATTCTGTTTTCTACTGTGCCTTACAGTACTCTTGTCACAGTTTACTTGGGAAGATAATGAAAGCATTGCACAATGGAAGATACATTTGATTTAGCATGCAAGACATGTTTAACGCTTTTACTGTCTGACACATCAAATGAGAGATATTAAATACATGCCAAGCATCAGCAGAAAGAAAGCACAAGTGCCAAACATAGAAGAGGAGGATGGAAAAAGCACTGGAGTTTCAAGGATGTGGTTGTGTGTTTTCGGACACAATGCTACTTTGATGAATTTATTAAGCCAAGAACTCTCTTCAAGCCAGCAAGTTCTTTAGGACATTTCCCTTTGCTTAATCCTGTATAAAGCAACTTGTCTTTGACCAAAGCTTTCAGTGCCATACCATGCAAAACAGAGCCCTGTTTATAGGCCAATTATCTTCACATCAAGAATTAGAGAATGCATTCTCTAATGGAAGAGTATTTTACCACAACACCTTGTTTGGAGTTACAAAGGGATAGGCAAAATTGTTTGTTCCATTGCCCTTCACATCTGGGGCAAACAAAAGGCAAGTGTTACGGACATTGCCCACCATTCCCATTTGGAAACAGAAGAGCAACTTCTTGCTCAAGGTCACATATTAAGGATAGTTTTGCAAACCAAGTTCCAGTAGTTATTCAGAACTAGGCACATCATCCTGCTGTATATGTCATAATTCCTAGCAAGTAACAATAGCTATGGGAAAACAGCCTTCTCCCCAAAAAACCATGCTCCTGCCTTGTTTAAAACCCATTTACCCGCTCTTAAAAGGAATAAATACTTTCAAGTGATGTGTGAGCACACTGACCAATAATTTAACAATCATGCCACTGTTGATACAGTATCTAGTATTGTCTGAAGCTTATACACAGAAATGGAAGAGAAAGCAAACCTCTGATTTCTGATGCATGGAAGTATTTGTCCTATTTAGAGGCACTTAGATGTTAGTAAGTGAAATGAATATTGTAGGCAAATTATTCATAGTAAATTTGAAGTTTCCCAAACCAGCTGATTTTCTAACATAACCCTGAGATGTATCATGTCTGAAAGGGGCCTACAAGGATGCTGGAGAGAGACTCTTCATCAGGGGCTGTAGTGATAGGACAAGGGGTAACAGGTTCAAACTGAAACAGGAGAGGTTTAGATTGGATCTAAGGAAGAAATTCTTTACTGTGAGAGTGGTGAGACCTGAACAGGTTGCCCAGAGAAATGGTAAATGCTCCACCCCTGGCAGTGTTCAAGGCCAGGCAGAACAGAGCCCTTGGACAGGGCAACATGATCCAGTGAGAGGCATCCTTACCTGTGAATTGAGGATTGGAACAGGATGATCTTAAGTTCCTTTCCAACCCAAACCTTTCTGTGATTATATGATATGTATTTCTACTTGTTAAAGAAAAAATTAGGCTTTACAGTTTGGCTTTGTGCTTAGGCTCAGGCTTCTTTCTGGGAATTTCTAGTGTAGACAAAGATGTCTGTCTCTATATGCTGGATATGATATCAAGAGGAATTACCAGAAAGCAATATTCAAAGATTTTTTTTAAAAAGAAATCAGTGTTATCTGTTAAAAACAAGATTAAAAGACAAATAAAAGAATGAAAATTTCACTTTTAATAGAAAACCTGCCTTCATTCTCACATTCTAAAGGAAAAAAAGAGGCAGAAATGCAGAGCTTCTGGATTACCCAGCAAGGGACAGATTATTCCCCTCCCACCCCAAGTTAAAGTTTTCAAGTTGCACTGCAAGTTTTAAATTGCATTTTAAGAATTTTAAAACTCACATTAACATTGCTTTAAAATAGGGAGCACTAAGGTTATCCTTAAAGTACTAAATTAGCTTAAACAAATTCCATTATAATGCAGACGCTTGTCCAGGCAGGGAACACAAGGCATACAACGTAAGTCAAACGGAGACAGAAGAAGCTGCACTACAACAAATAGGATTTATTACCTATTTGTTACCTATTACCCAAAGTACTCTACCCTCATCACTCGTAAGTGGTAAGGGGAGTCCAAATAATGTCTGGTTTAGTATTAACTCATGTTATTCAGCTACTGCAGGCAGTCGTAAGCTGTGGCCCTTGTAAATGCTGTACACAACAAAGAATTTAACCACACTGAAAGCAGGCATGAACACATCAAACTGAAGAATTCTCCTGTATGACTCAAGACTAGTAGAGAATTATACAAAGGCTCAGGGGGCAGGGAGGGACAAGGTATGAGGGAAGGGATTTTTCCCAAGTTACTCTAATTTATAATTTTCCTTTAAAAGTCCTAAATAAAAAAATTATCTATACACATATTTGCAAACATCAGCAACTTTTAAGATGAAGGTTGTTACAGACAGAAATGAAACCCTAAACTGATTTGGAATTCTCTTCTCCTAGAGAAAGCAAAATAAGCTCCTTCCTGTCCTGAAACAGGAAGACTTTGTTTTCCTCTCCCATCTGTACAGGTTTCCTAGCTCCCAAACACAGTCACAGGTATTGCTTGCCTGAGGGCTGTCTGGTGCTTGTCTGCAGATGGATGCAGTGACATTCAGAGCTTGCCCTCTGCCAGGCCATAGAACTGATTCAGCCTAGCTTGCCTTTAGGCAATTCCAAGAGCCAATCTGGAAAGGAGATGTGGGATCACATGAGAATGAGCAAGCCACAAAACATTCTTCCTTCAGTAAGTGGAGCACTGTTAATCCAGTTCATGTCCATCATCAAATTATATCTCTGGTTAGTACTGAATTTAGGATTTCCTCAACACATAACAAGGAAAAGCAGATTATATATGTTATACCATATGTAAGTATCAAACTGGAGATTAATAAATGCTAAACCCATTGTCTTCTCTCAGGTTTTGAGAGGTTAACCATACATTCTATTTCTCATCCTGAACATATTGTATTGCTGAAGTAGTTCATACAGCTTTCAATACAAACTATCATTTTGTCAACTGTGAGTGGTGCTGCAGCATTTGCATTAAACTTTAGAAACAGCACTGACACAAGCCCAGCATTTAGAGATGCCTGTGTTTCTACTTCTATTTGGAGTTGTGGCTTGCGCTCTTTTTCACAGAGCCCTTTCGACTCTCTCCCTTTTGGCTTCATCAGGTTCACTCCATTGTAGAACAACAAAGATGCACATGAGAGAGACTACAGTCTATACAACATGGAAGCTCTTCCAGACTGCTTATGTTGCTATAGGAACAGATTATTTCACTTACACAGCTCTCAAGTGGTCAAACTGAGTAAACGAAGAAAACAACTGCAAAACTGAACTAATTACTCTTTTCAAGTTCATTTTGAGCATACCAAATTCAGAGAAATGAATCAGCAAAACGTGGCAACTGAAGGCAAAAATCAGATCTGAAGACAACTTCAATGGGCATCTTCAATAGTATCTTTAAATAAGCTTGATATTGAAATCTGATTGCTACTCAGTGTATTATTTCTGAATTTATTTCTTACTAGAAAATAACCCTACAGGACAAGACTGTATTTTGCACTTCTTGAAGAAAACATCACAGTTTTTCAGTGTCATTAGGCAATACGTACGCATGAGAAGAAATAGCCTGTTCTCATGTCAGTCAGGCTAGGTAAAGTGAAGTGAATACATTTATGCCAGGCAGGTAGTGATGACTTGCAGTGGAGCACAGCAGCACAGATCCCATGGTTGGCTCCTGGTGAACTGCAGGCCATGAAGCTGCCACCTCCATATGAGTTACAGGTATCAATGAAGAATATGTTCTTAGGCAGTAAAATCATAAGGAAGTTCCACAACATCCTTCTGAATAAAGGAAATTCTGAGATTTAGAACAACATCGGATTCTGAATTTGAACCGTTTGTTGGGTTTTCTTTATTGTTCAAAACCAAAAGCTAGAACTGTTTGTATAAAGCCAACCAGAGCGAATACACATTTCTCACAGCTTTTTAATGCTCAGGAATTTGATCACCACCAATTTCCTGTTAAAATTAAGTGAGGAAAGGGAGCTTCTTTAGCAGAACCATTTTAATTATTAAATCATGTACTGTAATAAGGGTTATGTAGAATGACTACAAGGAAAAAGGCCAAAAGCAGTGTTTCTGCTGAGTATTCTTTGGGTATTCATAATGTAGGATACTGTTCAAATGTAGTAAATACAGTATTGACACTGGGGGAAGACAGGGGGTTGTTGTCATTATCCCATAGCCAGAAAATTACAACACTCTAGAATTCCACAGAAAACTTCACTATCTACAAGCAAATAATTTGGAATTTTCAGATGCTAGAGGTTATAGACATTATTTCAGGGATAAAATCCATAAAGTCAGGATCAAAACCTGTAACTGAAAGCCACCCAGAAATAAAATTGCTATGTTTTTGTACCATAACACACAATCACCTTAACCACCCCCATATATTTCAAAAGAGTTTGTTATCAATGGTATCCGGAGAATCCTGTGGTAATTTTAGCTACAAGAAGTTTGGAATTGTCCACCTGCACTCTATATCTCACCCTTCCAAAAGGGTCCACAGCTGCTAGAAAGAGGAGTGTAAGATTTACTTCAGACTAAAGAGAAGATGGAGAAGAGCCAGTAATTGTTTTCATGCACAGAACTGCAGGTGACTGTTCCTTTTGCCTTCCCTATTAGCCAAGTGACCAGTGAGGATGGGGCCAACAGATGGAGTGGTGATGCTTCATCCAAGGGAATGCCAGGCTCACCCCTAAGCACCCTGCATGGAGTTTCTGGGTTGCTTTGGGCAGTGCAGAAGGTCGTCAAAGAAACTGGAGCAGCTCAAGATGAACATGGCCAAAATCTACAGTGCAAGATGTGGGAGGTGAGGTTGGATTTATCTGAGCTTATAGAAAATGGAAACATAAAATATGGAGAATTATGTTCTTGAGAGGAAACTGAAGTTTGCAAAAAGCTAGAGAGATGAAGGGTGAGCAATGGTACACTGAAGGAAGAGGATAAGAAAGGGGGGGAAAAAAACACCAAGGGAGTGTACTGAAATAAAACACTGGCAGCCTTAAGTAATGAAAACAACCTCAGAAAGATACGTACACAAACAATGTTGGATATTTGATTGAAGTAAAGGTGAACATTCTTCCCTGAGTAAATTTTTGACAGGAATTGTGTTTATGTCTGTCTGAATCCAAAATCAGCTTTTGCCACCTGCAGGATAGACAAGACTTGAATAAAAAGGGAATCTGACTGCATTTTCAATTCTAGTTCTGCTGCAGATGCTCAAGTTGTTCTGCAGCACTTTGACTAATTCATTTTCATGAATTCAGTATAAGACAAGTATTCTTTCTTACACATTGTTTTGTTGTTCTTCATCCTAGAGCTGCATTAAGAACCGAGCTCAGTGAGCTGATTCTCACGTTTTAGTCATTTTCTAGCTGGTTAGATTTTAACTGGGTGTCCACAGGTATGTCACAGGCAGGAAAACGTTTGTTTTGCACAACCAGAGGCAGTGTAAATGCTTGAGCTCTCACACTCCTCGCCAGGTCTTCCTATTGCAGGCATGGCTACATGGAACTGATGGGATGGACCTGCTCAGAGGAGACCACAAGGAGCCATGCTATAGGCCAGCAGAGATTTCCACAATACATTAAGAGTCTTCTGCTGAAGGCATCCTAATATACTTTCCTCTATTTGTCCCGTGAAAACATTTCTTGGTATTTTGCAGTTCTGTTTTTCCCCCATTTCTGCCTGTAAGCGGAAAAAAATCCTTTGCTTCATGATTCATTTTTGTCTGAGAATCTCTGCACATATCACCATGTAAGAAACGCACTTGGAGCCAAGCTGCAAAGTATCCTGTACTGCCAATGTGCTTTTAGTATTTGGTTACTTCAGCCACATACTACTTTTTAAACCCCAAAATGAAATCTTTGCAAATCACAGAGGGGTTTAAAATCCAGCCCTAAATAGTCATAAGTATCAGTCTATTGTTAGTAGTAAGGAAAACAGTATTTTTCATTTTATTTATAGCTCCCAAAGTCAACAGGAACACTTGACATTGATTCCAGCTCTGGAATGGTGGAATCTTAAAGAAGTGAGTTTGAGCCATGTTAATTGCCTTGAATTCTTTACAAACCTGGCTTACAGTGGGTGAACTGCTCAGTCAGTGCAGGCTTTTGGGAGGCTGTGCATTTTATTCTGGAAGCACGAGGTTGAAGTGATGACATTTCAATTGTTTTAGAAGACATCAGAAAAACAGATCTGACAGCTAAGCCTCCTACATGGCTGGAGATCAGAAACAGAATGCACAAAGTAGCAGTACAAACTTCTGTGCATCTATAAATGATCTGCAGATATGTCCACCTTGAGAAATACATCCCAACATGGCTTATTATCACATTAATTATTCAGACTGATATTAAATGTAAAAAAGAACATATTTCATAGCAATGTTTTTTTTCTGTGAATATACATGCAAACATCAAGAACTAGTTATGTGCTGCACAGGTCTTGCGTAGCCAAGCTTGGTCACCTTCCATGCAAAATGTGTTCCAGTCACTGGAAAAACAGTAGCAGTGTCAGTTCCCTTTAATGATCCAGTACACATATGTACAGGATTCTCCCTGTTCTACTTTTTAAGGTCAGGGTACCTGTAAAGATGGAAGACGTCTTCTATTCAGTTATCACAGGAATCATTCTGCTTAGTAATTAAGGCTGTCCAAAAGTGCTACCCTATAGACCTGCTGGCAGCATGCTGAAATAGAAACCTTAACCGAAGCAATTGCCCCTAAGCAGACTGAAATAAGTGAAGTGCAGAGACAGGAATCTAGTCCTGACCAAATCTTTCTATCTGATCTCCAAAATCCAAGAAGAATATCAGAATATCAAATCTGGGCATACATTGGCTATAAAATCATACTTGAGGAAAACCAAGGAAGTTAACAGCAACTTCCCATGGGTCGAACTCAAAGCATCAAAGGTTTTGGCCCATGTATGCATTGAATAATTATGTCATACAACATTAATGAACATCCACACAGCTGAATTCTGTGGTAAAGAGTTAGCAGAGCTGCACATTGTTTCCCAAAGGCTACAGAAACAGCCTTAGTTTCCTGAAACACCCATATATATCTGAATTCTGGCATCAGAGTACAGAGCCACCCTTTCAAGAGGTGCCATCACATATGTATTTAGCTTTACAGAAGCTGACCTACATCATTAGATGAGATTTTTTCCATGCATTATTCTACTAAGAAACACTTGTTATTCTCACTACAAAGATAAGGGAAACAGCTAGTCCAGGAATCTACTGAATTTTAACTGTGTTTTAAGACATCGCTAATTAGAACCTAAGAAAAGCACCAAAAACACCCAGACATGAGCCTGACATCTCCCTGACTCAACGTGGGAACCTTCTGCGCCAAGTTAGGAGCAGTGACTAACACAACCACATTCAGCGCCTGCTTTTCCATGAACAATGTCATGTACAAAAACTATTTCTTCCCTAAAAAAGATGGATAACTGAGACCAGTAGATTTTCCCCTGCTCCTTCCTGAAAACAAAGGATCGCTGGGTCATTCAGGAATTCAATGGCCAGAGCAAACATACAAAACTTCATATATCCAGAAAACAGTAGATTTAAGTTGCTGTGAAAACAACTTTTCTGAGCTATATTCCAGGTCCATCAACCGCAAGTGATTTTTAATTCTTAAACAAAAGCTTTCTTGCATTTCTAGGCTTCTGGTCATAGCTTGTGGTTTAGCTCTGACAAAACACCAACTGAAAAGAGCAACAGCTTGAGAAATAAATAAGAAGAAATACAGAAAATGCAGAAAGAATGGAACTTGTTGCTCTGTGCATCATACAACACTTGAATATTCACTGTTACTTCAGGTTAAACTGAAATATGATGTCATCACTTCGGAGGTTTCACTGGACACACGATTCACATGCCTGTATTATTCAGTTAGTCTTCAGTTTTCTCTAGCTCTACAACTACTTACATCCACAGGCAATAGCTGAAAATCTCCATTTAGAGAAAATTCTGGAGGAATCAAAACACAAGCAAGCCAGCCCTTTTCATTTCTGACAAAGTTTTAGAGAAGAACTGAAGAATAGATAATACAAAGTGTATGTAAGACAAAAATCCAGGTAATACAGTGTATGCCTTTGAAAAGTTATCACTTTAATAACCCTGTATATAAGTACACATTAGTTATGTTACAGAAAAATCATTTTACGTGCACTTGAACAGACCAAGGGGATGTGCATACTGACCCTTCAGTTTGCAAAGTTCTGATTCTCTGATGGTTTCTCACTAATCCTAAACATCAGGACAGTAGAGCATCATGCAAATGGTGCTCAAACTCAAGTTACCAACTTCAAATGCTTTAGCTTTAGAGTTAAGAAAAAATTGCAAAACTACTTCAAGTGCCTTTAAAAATCTTCTATTTGGCTTTGAAATTAATTGCTTATCCACGGTTTGCTTCTTCCCACTGTATTTCCCCTTTGGAACACAGGATTTTTGCAAAATAAACAAGTGTTCAAGAACTAGAAGTAAGGAAAACTTCCCTGACAGCAGACTGTTCATCTTTTTGTGCCTCCATCTCTACAGCAAAGCCACAGGGCAGCTTGCAAGGCTAGGGCATAATAAGCTCATCTGGATTTTTGCAGCAGTTTTGAACCTTTAAGCAAACACCTTTTTAACAGGAATTAAAATTCAACTGCTGCTCTTTTCTATTTGCCCCATCATGAGTGCACTGAAGTCTGAAGCAGCTTGGAGAACATAGTGTCTTAAAGGTTTCCTAAGTACAAGAGAGACTAGAAGAAAAATATTCACTACAGGAGAGATCTAGCTTATAATTGCTGCTCTGCAAAGTAGTTCAAACCCTCTGAGATTCCACTAAATAAGGGGAAAAAAAGCCTTATGGAATTAGATGCAGAATAAGAGAGTAAATATAACCACTACTCAGGCTGAACTGCCTTTGTAGACTGCAGACCTTTCAGACAGATCTACCTAGGCACTTCAAGAAGCAGCATTTATGGTGAAAGAAATGAAATATTAACCCTACAGAGCTGAGTAGCTACATGAAAATGCCCTTTGAATATATTTGGTTTCCACTACAGATATCAAAGGCCATGTGAAATGCACAAAAGTATGGTAATTTCTAAAATTATATACAAAACATCAAGAAATACATTCTCTGTTTTTGGCATTATTGCCATGGCAGTATCAACCATAGTCAGTATGAAAAGCCCCAATTCTCACAGAATATTAATTCCATTGATTGTATCTCCTACTATAATCAATTCCAAATACATCAGGTAATGGAAGAAGATAACAATGGAACGCAATTGAATATTTTCATAAACAAGGAACTAGAATGACAGTTTGTCCTTTCATCTATGGAATGAAATTGCTTACAACAACATTGAGCCTCCACTTGGACTAGAGCCTAGAAAGGATAAAGAACATAAGCAAAGACTTTTTGAGGGAAAAAATATAATCCCCCTGATTAAGGCCAACCTTTTATAACAATGAAGTAAGTTGTCGTAAACTGATATTTTGAGGACATGGTCCTTAACTGTGTCAGTCATCTTCCAGGTCAACGCTCCTCTTCACCCCATATTGCAGTCCTGTCACCTGGCTCTCCTCCCTCCCTCGCTTCAGGACAGGAAAGGCCTTGCCTTGCTGAGCCAGGTAAAGGGAAGCAGCAATACAAACTACTCGTTTAGTTGCAAAAATGCAAACAGCATTGTAGGAGAAACTCTTTGTGCTTTCACACAGCCCACACAAGCATTAGCTTAAAATATCACTGTAATGTATTTTTCAGTGTCACTTGCTGTTTATTCTGCTTAATGATCCTTTTTTTTTCTCTGTGTGTGTGCACAGAATTTCAATACTGCTTTACAAATGGATGATGATGAGAATATGCAGTTTAGTGGCTACAGTTATTAGGCCTGTTTTGAACCTGTAACTGCCTTGCTTATGAACAGATATAAAGATATTAGTAATAATCTAGGCAGATAAACACACTTGAATTAAAGCTGTTGTACAGTAACATTCCTCCAACACACAAATACAAGCAAACTACAAGATCTCACTCACTTTCACAAACTACTTTGAATGAAATGCTGCTAAGCTATAGCTAACAAAAATCAAATCAAATACATCAACTGAAATACACAGAAATGCTAAAGGACTTCTCCAGAATACATGGTGAGCACGCAGAGCCTCAAATCATCACACCCTTAGCTTAACACATTTCACATGACTTACTACCATCTACAGATAGCACAGGAAAAAAAACCCAGTCCTTAATAAATGATATGGTTAATCAGGCAATTACAATTATAAATACTTGAAAAATGAAATTAAGGGCAATAGAGACTCCTACTATTACAGTCATTGACACTGAAACCATTATGACCACCAAAATTACTTGTTTCTGAAGTTATCTTCAGGTGGTATTTCATCATTTGCTTCACTACTTTCAATGAACCAAGCTGGTAGTGAGCCAGCATCTGGTACTGCTGGAGGTTAATCCTAGAATGGTTTAGGTTGGAAGGGACCTTAAAGCTCATCCAGTTCCAATCCCCTGACACAGCAGAGACCCCCTCCACTAGAGCATGTTGCTCCAAGCCCCTGTGTCCAACCTGGTCTTGAACACTGCCAGGGATGGGGCAGCCACAGCTTCTCTGGGCCATCACCCTGTGCCAGCGCCTCAGCACCCTCACAGGGAACAGCTTCTGCCTCAGAACTCAGCTCAGCCTCCCCTGTTCTGGCAGGTTCAAGCCATTCCCCTTGGCCTGGCCCTACAGGCCCTTGTCCCATGCCCCTCTCCAGGTTTCCTGTAGCCCCTTTAGGCACTAGGAGCTGCTCCAAGATCTCCCTGGAGCCTTCTCCAGGCAGAATCAGTCCACCTCTCTCAGCCTGTCTCCAGAGCAGAAGTGTTCTGACCTTCAGAGCATTTTCATGGCCTCCTCTGGACATGCTGCAACAGCCCCATTTCCTTCTTATGTTGGGGGACACTGGGAATACAGCTAGAGTTCTGTTATTTTTTCCAGAGCCAGGGTTGTTAATAATTCAGGAGCACAGAGCTGAAATAGAATGCATTGGACTGGGGATAACCTCAACTCCTATTTTTTCCATCTTACAAAGGCACAAGGGAGCACCCAAAGTTGTTGCCACTTGATGTCTCCAGAGAGGGGAGAAAAAAAAGTGTGGCTTTATTTTCATCAGAGGAAATAGGGTGCGATTTCCCTAAGAGCTTTCAGGTGGGATAGTAGTTTAAAGCATCCAGTAAGCATGATAGTGCTAGATCACTTCTGCAAAACAAAGGCCCCTGGCTCCCACAGGATTCCGCAGGCAGTACATGACACTTGGCTTCATCCAGAGGTCAGTTCTCCCTAGCTCAGAAGCTTCTGGAGACAAAATCAGTGCGTGGCCTGGGGCGATGCAGCCTGCAGTACACCACCTGCAGGAGCACATCACGATTTTTGTCTCACAATGTTTCACTGCATCCCACAGAATGATTACTGTTGCCATGTAAAAATATGTTCTCTCGCCAATCTGTCACAAAAATCCCTTCCTGACTAGAACAAGCAAGCAAAGAGAACCAGGGTGAGAAGGAAAGCCACAAGTTTCTGTATTTAACCAACTTTTATGCTTGTGTTTATTTCTATTAGCTTGACTGCTATTGCTGCCTAGTGAAAAGCCATGCATTGATTGATTGGAACTGTTGCCTGGTAATAATCTCTCGGCAAGAAAAGGGAAAGCCTTTGTGTGCTGATGACTGAGCTGAATTCAGCAACAGGTCTGGAGGAGACACCTAGAAATATCCAGCTATTTCTCTGTTCTTACTGGAAAATAGTCTCTTGGATACAGATGACATGTTTGTAAATAAGCTTAGAGGGTGGGAAAGGGGGACTAGCTCCACTAACACACTGTAACAAGTAACACACATTCCCTAAACACTTCCAAGTGGCTTCACACCTCAGTTTCTTCAAAACTAAGCACTAAGGTTGGTGTGTGCCATGTCATGTGTTGTTCTCCTCTCCCTTGGTTTGCTTAAAAATCAGTATTTTCGGTCAGAATCCAGTGGAGGCTTTCCAGGAGGTAATTTGGATCCCATACAGAAACAGAGGACATCTGGTGGTATTTAGCTGCCAGTGTATACTAAAAGCAAGGCAATTCGAGTGTGTGTGCAGCTGCAGCAGCAGCAATTCACATAAACCATGCTTTAAATAAAATGAGTAATAAAAAATTACATAGAACTTAACATAACTGCAGAAACAGAGTGAAATTTCTAATGACCAATATGAAAGAGTTTCCGATTCCAGCTGCTGCCACTACCATACAAAAATTACTCTATGAAGAGTTACACTGGTTACACACAAGGATCATAAGAGGCTGCCACCTCCAACAGACACATGCTATGGTAAAGTAGGAGATATTCTTCACTACTGAAATACTAGGGGATGCAAAGTTGTCAGTTTTGATCGTGGAATCTCCATGGAAGCAAGAGCAGGGAAAGAACCACAGGAGCTTACTCTCAGGAAGCAATACCACAAGTGAGGTGCGTTATCACCACCCAAACCACAGCATTTTTGACACTGGGGGGAAGAACCACTGGTCTACATACAGGTGCACAGGGAAACTGAGCCCAGGTTCAAACTGCCACATCAGCTCCCGGATTGACACACCATAAGCACCCAGATTTCCATGTCGTTAGTGAAAATTGTTATTTTTAGCTGAAGATACTGGCATTAGGGTTACTCTGAAGATCCAACACTGAGACTTTCTGTAATACGGTGCTTAGCATATGCTTTGAGTGGCATAAACCACTTAGACTCCAGACACTGAACAAAGTCAACCTCTGTGAGACTCCTTCACTCTAAGAAGCTAGAGAACATAGTGGCAAAGTAGGAACAAGACCTACACTTGGAGATAAGCTTTCCAGTTACGTGGGGGCCATTCAAAGTATCTGTTTTATTGCTAGTGACAAAACCAACGCAGGCTTAAGATCAGACTCCTGTCATGCTCTCTCATGAGAAATATACTGCAATAAGTATTTGAACATACTTGACTGAAAAAGAAGAAATGAAAGCAGAAGACAACCATGTGACATACAGAATATTGTACCCCTCCTTACATAACTTTAATCACAGCCAAGACTCTAAGCGTGAAAATCTCATTAAAAAACAAATTGTTTGAACCAACACTGTCAAAAGAAGAAGAAATCTCATCATCTCTTGCTTGTACCAGCACAAGCATGTGTGGTAAAGCACACTGGTGACCTGCTTAAAACTAGACGACTTAGAAAGATTAGTTTTAAGCTACATCAGTTTCCCAATCTGTTCTGACATGCAGCCACAAAACCACCTACACTGATACAAGCAGCTAGAAGAAAACTGCTCCCTTCAACAGCAGTGCTGGCTGAAGGTGTAAATGAAACTTAAAACCTTCTGGTGTTTATAGATTTTCTTACTAAAGTTAGCAAAGCAAAAGTTAGACTGAAAAACAGATTAGAGGCCAAGTTCAAAACAGTATGAGACATAAGATAACTTTATATGAACTTTCAGGTAAGCTCTTTTGAGCCTTTCAAACTTTTGTCCCAGATCACAGGCTATTTGTTAGTCTCGAAACTAATTGCACTATTGGAAAAAAACCCCAATTGAAACATCAGTAATAGATACAAGAAAAAACCCTTCTGATACAATCTAGAATACCTTAGAGCCAGCTAAGGAAATAAACCAAAGAACACAGTTGCAGAAAAGTTAGAAGATCAGGCCCTTAAGGTACACCAATAAAATCCACATTGAAAACCTCAAAAAGAAGTTTTGAGCTGGTGAGTTAAGGATTGAGGTGGACAACTCCACAATACTGCAACAACATTGTTCCCTAATGCACAATTATTCGAGCAAAAGTGCTCCAGATGTCATTCCCCCTCAAGAGCTTGCTTTTTTACCTTAATTTTAGGTATCAGACAACAGTATAACTTCCTTCTGAAAGGACACCAGTCCATTCATTTTCAAGCCAGCTTTACTTATTTATTAGAATAAGTGCATTCTAGGTCAATATCACCCACTAAAATAGACTTCATGACCTTTTCCTTTTGTTTTGATTTCATGAAATTAAGCTTACTTTAAGAAGATAGAATAAAAGTTACCTATTTTTCAGAGCTCAGGATTTAAGACTCCCAAGCAAGTAAGTATTGTAAACTCGGTAACTTCACAGAAGCATGACCTCCTTTTACTTAGCTCTGACCAACTTCCATTTCATTAAGCTTCTGGACACATTTTAAAGCCTTGCTAGGATGGGTGTGTGTATGTCTTCCTTATTAACTAGTAATTTATAACACTATATCTCTATCAAACATATTTATACCTTCTTTACACATGCTTTCCTCCAGATGATTCTAATGGTGTCATTGTTGTCCTGCTCTCTTCTGCTCTCTAATAAAACCGGTGATGAAGAATTACAGATCTCTTCTTTTCTTGAGTTTGCAGGTAGCTGTAAAGAAGGTAAATAGAGTTTGGAAAATAAACTTCATTAGCGAGTGAGTGTAGATATTTGAAAGCTTTCTCACTAAGCTTTCCAAGTGGTGATAGAAAGAACTAGCCAAGCAATACCAGCTACCAGCAGCACCTTTTTTGTCAGCTACCAAATCAGATTGTTTGCTAACCACAACTTGTCTGCTGACCATAGAAGTTGTCATTTATAGCAGTCTGCAGCAAACACAGCACCACGACTCTTCTAAGTTTCAACAAATATACTAAAAAAAAATAGAGCATGTAGTAAAATTGTTCACACTGGTGCTTAAGAAAGTGTTAAATTATTATAACTAGTTAAAAAAATAAAAAGCAAGCTACATAAAGTGAATACTTAAATGGGTGAAGTGCTGCTCCACGACATTTTAGTCAGGACAAATGTCAGCTATGCCCCCCAGAATGTTTCTTTGGCTACTTCCATAAGTTGTGCTTTATAATTAGATCCTCCTCTCAAAAGTAATGCAAAACCTTTTGCTAATCTAAGCAATAAATTGAATTTTGAATGTGAACTCAACAAATCTGCTCTTTATATTTTGTGACATGAAGTATTTAAACCACAAATATTAAATATAATTAATATATAGTAATATGTTAATATAATAGAATTCCAGACTAGTTTGTGTTGGAAGGGACCTTAAAGCTCATCCAGCTCCAACCCCTGCCACAGGCAGGGACCCCTTCCACTGGAGCAGCTTGCTCCAAGCCCCTGTGTCCAACCTGGCCTTGAGCACTGCCAGGGATGGGGCAGCCACAGCTTCTCTGGGCTATCACCCTGTGCCAGCGCCTCAGCACCCTCCCAGGGAACAGCTTCTGCCTCAGAGCTCAGCTCAGCCTCCCCTGTTCTGGCAGGTTAAAGCCATTCCCCCTTATCCTATCAGTACATGCCCTTGTAAATATTCCTCTCCAGATTTCTTGCAGGCCTCCTTTAGGTGTTGGAAAGCTGCTATGAGATCTGCAGCATGTGTTCTCCAGGTTGAATGTAATTAATGATATATTATTAATACAATAATAATAGTAATAACCAGTGCAAAGACACTACTACAAAACATACAATCCTAGTGGAAACCACGCATCTCCAAACTCCATCCATAGTTGGACCTTTGGGAGCTTAGTATACAGAACAGTAAAAGTTAGTTACTTACGATGTATTTCTAATTAAGATGTTATTATTTTACACAATTTATTTCTAATGTAACACATTCCTTTCAGTATACGACAGTTTTTCCTCTGCAAGTGAGTATTTTGGGTGGAGACTTCAGAAGGAAGGGTCTGGTTCTCTGGGGAATTTGATGAAGAAAACTCGGAAGAGCAGAGATATGATGCAGTTGCATGATGGCACCCACCTCACACAGTCCTGTATTGTTTGCTAGCAGTGACAAGGATAGTTCTCTTGCCTCAGACACTCCTTTCCAATGTGGGCAGGTTCACACAGAGGCTAATTTATCATATGCTACTTTATCATCACAAAACCAACGGTATTGATGGAGACTTAACTGTGCATATCTGTGTTTTCTGCAACAGAGCCTTTCCTATGTTGGTTTTAAGCAGACATTACGAGTCCAGTGATGTCTGAAGAGCTAATTGTGTTTGAAAATTAGCTTGGCAATGCCTCAGGCTGGAAGTGGCCTGCCAGAGCAGCATACAGCATAAAGAAAGCTATAAAACTAAGGAAGAAAAAATGTGATCCTTGGAAAGACAGATGCAGAAAACCATGAAATCATGAGGAGACTAAGAGTCTTGTGAGCCGTTTTTACACATTTATACTGTCCTTTGTTTCAGAGAAGTTTATTAGGTAGGAGTTGAAATTAAAAGCAAGGCAGCCTCAGCATGAGGACAGCATGAGACAATAGTGAGCACAAACACAATGATTAAAGGCTGTGGGCTGTGTTCAGAGGATGGGCTATGTGTGAAGGAGTACAAAGCTGGTGACAGCTCGTGAGGGAAGCCTCAGTGCAAAATATGAGGGGGAAAAACCCCAACCCACAAAATAAAAGAGGGAAAATGATTGAAGAATGGGCACAGAACTGTGGTGACCTAAAGAGATTAAACTGGAATATGGATAGAGAGAAGGAAGACTGGAAAGTTAAACCCATTTGATGAATACTGAAGAAAGACATGGAGCTGTTGGAGAAAGTCCAGAGAAGGCCACAAGGATGATCAGGGGACTGGAGCATCTCCCATATGAAGACAGGTTGGGAAAGTTGGGTCTGTTCAGCCTGGGGAAGAGAAGGCTGCGTGGAGACCTCAGAGCAGCTTCCAGTATCTGAAGGGGGCCT
>NDXB01020696.1:51767-70527 GCA_002631895.1 Agapornis roseicollis
CCCCCGAAGCTCTCCCCCTGCGCTGCGGGAAGATCCGGCGCGGGCCGGCAGGGGGCGCTGTGTGCCGGCGGCCCAACCACCTTCTCCCGTTTGTGGCCGCGCTTCCCCGCGCCGCCGCCGGGTCAGGGGTAGGCGGGGAGCCGCGGCGCGGCGGGAAGGCAGAGGCGGGCCCGTGCTGTGCTGGGCGCCCCGCCATGGCGCTGCCGGCGCTGTCGAGCTCGGCCGTGAAGTTCCGGCGGGTCCTGGCGCACTTCCCTCAGGAGCTCAGCCTGGCCTTCGCGTACGGGTCCGGGGTGTTCCGGCAGGCGGGGGACTCGGCCGGGCCCGGTGAGGTGAGCGCGGCGGCCTCCCCTGAGCCGCGGCCCCAGGGCTCTCCGCAAGGCCCGGGCGTGTGGCGGGGGCAGGAGGGATGGCGGCGAAAGGCGCCGCCGGGAGCCGGCACTGGCGCTGAGGTGGCGGCCGGACCTCCAGGCCCCTCAGCGGGGCGGGATGAACCGGTCCTCGCTGAGGCGGATGGCCGGGCCGCAGAGCGCCCTGTCGTGTGTGTGGTTCAGGGCCCTCCAGCCCTGTGTCTGCCGGTGTGGGCCGCCTCAGTGCGGGTTAGAGCGAGTTACGGCTTGTCCGGGCTGCTGGGCACCGCGTGCTGAGCACCGGCGAAACACGCTGCCTCGGCTAAGGGGCTTTCTTGGCGGTGCCGCAGCGTTTGGGGTCGGGCTGCTTGGGAACAGTGATTTGATTGTATTTTCTTATGCGACCTTTTAAAAATCGTTAATCAGCAGCGTTGCTCGTTACGGCTGCCTCTTAAGCAGCTCCCCGCAGACATGGTTTTAAATGTGTCTGATTTTCCTTTCTGAAAAGAGGAAAACATTAATAAGAATATCAGAGCTCTAACAGCGTCTCATCCTCCCACGAAAGAATGTGTTGGGGTAAAGTAGCAAACAGACTGTCTTTTTAGTGGTATTAACTGATGAGCTGAGGTGCTGCCTGGCATCAGTAGACCACAGAGAGAGGTAGGACTAAGGAGTGTGAAGCAGTGTCACTCTTAAGTATTACTGTTTTGCAGGCGTACATCGCAAACTTCCATCTGCTGTGTCTGTAGGAGTTTGTGTGGACTGACTCCTTCAATGCATGTCTTGTACCTTACAAGCCTTTGGGGCTTGGATTGTTTCATCCAAAAAGGAAATGAATGTACCTGAAGTGCGGTTTCTTGCTCAGATGCCTTTACGCATCCACATCCACACAGCCTCATGTATTAACAAAAGGCCTGTTTGTTGGCAGCAAAAGCAGTTATCCTGAGTTAGGAACTGGGGTGATGCACATCCTTGTTTTGAAGGGTTGAAGGTTGGTCAGTTGACAAGGAGAACAGGAAAATGTTGGGCCATCACTGCTAGGCTGGTTAGAAAACATGTAACTTCATCAGAACTTTAACCTGGATCTGACATTAATGCTTGTGGTTTGGATTTACTACATTGTTACTCAGGTGAAAATAATTAGCTGGAAGTTCAATACCATGTGTATCTTAGATCAATATGGTTAATACTGGTTGCTTACTGACACCTAAACCCCAACACTTCTCTCCTTATCCACAGAACAACATGCTGGACTTTGTGTTTGCTGTTGATGATGCTGTGACGTGGCATATGATGAACTTAACAAAGAACAGGAGTCATTATTCCTTCCTAAAAGTTTTGGGGCCAAAACAGATAAACAGTGTGCAGAACTACGGAGCAGGGATTTACTACAATACGTTAGTGCCATGTAATGGTAGGGTAAGTACACGTAGTTTGAGTAAGTGAAGTCAAATGTTTCTGTGTGAGGTATTGAAGTGATGAGCTTAAAGTAGATTTCTGTGCAGGAAGTGAATCTTGGGTATTGTAACTGATCCTCAACTTGTTGCATCTACAATATTTATGTCTCAAAACCTTCACGAACAGCTTATTAATTATAAAGCAAACAGAGCAGCTGTTCTTGTGCTTTAAAAATGTGAGCAATGTTTGTATTTTCAAACTAAAGCACTACAGAAGATGGATTTATATTCCTTATTACTTGCTGTCTGGCAGCTTTGGTGGTTCTAAAGTGTATTGTGGGGAAACGGGGCCTTAATTTTAGCAGTCGGGCACGTTATAATTGCCAAGTGGATTCTTACTGTTTGACATAAAATGGCAGTATTTATCATAGCACGTTGAAATCTACATCTGTGTTTAATGGCTCAGATCCTGACCTGTGAAGCTTGGGTATGGTTAATAATTCTAGGTAAGTAGTACTTGTCCAGCAAGCCCTACTCCTGCGTCTAAGTGTAGACTGTGTTTGGTAAGGAGGAGTGCAGATAGGAGTCAGAGGAGGGATATACTGCATCTGTCAATCTTGGTGTTGATTCTGAATAACTTTTGCTCTGTGGTAACAAACTGTACATAGGAAAAGCAAGTTCTTGTAAGACAGATGGGAAATTAAAAGAAATGAAGAACAGGCATGGAAAAATGCCATGTGAGCTATATATACCTAATTGAAGTTTCTCAGGACATGCATGGTTGCAATAATGTTGGATATATGTCAGAATTCTTCCTAGAAAGTTGGACAGTTAGATGAAATAGTCTTTTACATACTTGCTATTTTGTTTAAAGACATCTGTATGAGGCAAGAATTTGGGGTTTAAACCTTATTCATTTGGTGTAAAAAGGGATTTTAGTTTTAAGAACCAGTGCTCTTTGCTATGAAATTCTGTCCTTGGCTCACTATGTCCTTAATCATATGGTAATGACTTGTCATATCACTATCTATGAGCCTCTTTTATCCAGAAATTCTGGAGCTGGCTACCTTGGTGTGGTGATACTATTTGGAAACACAAATTGGTAACAAACTGTGGGAAGTTCATCTTTTTCCAGTTACATAAAATAAGCTACAAAATCACAATTCATTTTTTAACATCAAAGGGCAAAAGAGAGAACTCCCTGCTACACACTGCACCCTCCCCCCAGTAACAGTACGCAGAAATGTGTAGGGGTTTTGCTTCTTTAAGGTCTCTGAAAACCTATTTCTTGAGAGCTTTCAATATCATAAAGGATATTGTGGATTATTCCAACTATCGTTATCATTTGACTGGTAGAAAACTGATTGTAACCTTTCCAAAATCATTTCATAAACAGTTGTATCTCAGTGATCAGATCTGTTCCGTTTTAATGTCTGTCTAGACTAGGTTTATTTGGGATTTGAAGTCTTTTGCTCTAATGATTGATTCTGGAGTGACTTTATTGCAACTTTGATTCTAGAAAGGATCTGAAAGAGTTTTGTGCATTCCATTTGTTTTTTTCCCCCATAAGTTTGCATGTAAATAGCACTGTTTTATCTCCTGTCTTCATAAAACCATAAATATGATTTCATGTTGCGCATCCAGTTTTTTATTGGAGGTGTGTGTTTCTTAGAATTAATGATAGTCCCATTGAGTAAGTATCATGTAGTGAAAATGGTGCAGGTATATGGTTTTCTCAAAAGCCTTTATTTTCCTTTTTATCCAGATGATAAAATATGGTGTAATTAGCACTGATACCCTGATTGATGATTTGCTCCACTGGAAAACCCTCTACGTGGCTGGACGCCTACAGAAGCCGGTAACTGTTGGTCTGTTCAGTTATCTGCCTTGAAATGCAGGAAATCACAGGGCTGCAAAATTATCAGTTGTAGTTTTGACTTTTAACTGATAAGAATCTGTGCATCAGAACTGAACAAATAACCTGCCCTCATTTAGGAGTCTAGGCCTAGTGGGATAATCTCTCAGAAAGGAAGTGAAATGTTGTCCTTAATGATATTCTGTGTTCTGTGGGAAAAAAGCAAACCCAAAGGTAATCAGTTTTCTGCCTGTAGTAAATCTCGAATAAGTGGACTATGTTAACTCAAAGTCCCTTTAATGTTTAATGTCGTATTTACCTTTTCTAACAAATTATAGGAGTCACCGAAATTTAACCCGAGTAATGGAAATCTTTAAAGATGAAAGCTGCTTTGCTGTTCAGTTACTGTCTAGTTAACTGTGTGAAAGGCTCTATAACTGATTGAACCATGTGTTAAACGTGTTGGTTTTTCTCTTCCATGTTTGTGTCAAAAAATGAGGCCTCTACTTTTCATGGGAGCCTGGCTTATTTTGCTTTCAGTAGATGGCAGCAGTGCTAAGCCCTTCTTCAGAGGAGAAGGGGGGCAAGGAGAACTCTGTTCAAGCCTTGTAACAGAAGTTAATTAATGCTTTTAACTTAATATTTGAGCTGAAAGTTTGAATAGATTGCCTCAGCACTACTGGCTTTTCTGTGTCTCTAGAGACCTATTACAGCATGATACAAGTTAGAACAGCTGTTATCTTTATAAAGCATGAAACTTAATACATTGAGAAAAATAACTGAAGAATTCTGAATTTCACATTAGCAGTGGGTAGTGACTGTTTATTTTCAGTGTAACTGCATTTTTCTGCTGCCTTGCTTTATTTTAGGCTTTTTCTTCTTCTTCATACATATAAATTGTGCTTTGTATCTTTTGATTAAGTTCAGTAGGAGTATGTACTTGCACGAGAAGGTGGAATTAGGTATTTTGTTTGGCAGCTAACAAGACAGCAGAGATATGTTTGTGCATATTTAATAGATGAAAGGAGAAATAGGTCCAAATTAATTTTCTAATGCTCAGGGGAGTTTGCATTCAGTGAAGACTACAGGACTTACAGAAGTGGTCTGAAAGATTACTTGGTGAATGTTTAAACTGCCTCTTCCTGTAGAAGCTATAAAATCACTAACTGGGATTTTGAACCTTATACCATATTGGCCAAAAATGACCAAATAATCTGTTTAGCTCAGCGGTATGGATGTCAAATATCTGCTGGTTTTGGCTTTGTGACTGATTTGATGTTTGATACATAGTTATAAGTGGTACTGATAGAAAGCTTGCTTCCCCTCCTTAAAAATATACAATAAGCCTCTTTTAGAGGCATCGCAGGGTTAGGTTTGTTTTCTGGCACACTATAATCTCTGACATGCCATTTACGGTTTGTGCCAGTTCTAGGCACAGCTGAATGAAGCCAGATTAATATTGTTTAACAGTTTGTTTGGGAATTTTCTCCTCACTCTCATATAGCGGAGGAAGAGCCTTTCTGGTGTTCCATTACAAAGCTGTCACTCTGAGTGAAAGCTATCCAAGATATTCTAGCACATGAGCTAAAACATTTGCTCTGGATTGAAAATCTTGGTTTAATTTTTCACTGGAGGTTTTGTTTCTGCTATAAACTGGTTGCCTCGACCAAGTAATCTTTCCAGAATGTTTGGCAGAATAGATGGAGTTTGGAATTGCCACTTGGAAATGCTGACTTTTCTTCCCAGGCTTCTTTGTTTGTGTTAGAAGTTTATTGGCTTTTCATCCTGTATGGAATTTCTATTGCTGATTAGCTAAATTCCCATTTAACTGTACTGAAAAACTGAATAAACTTAGGCTGTAATTTCATCATAACTGACAGGTTTCCTTGGGGAGGAAGCTGCCATAGCTAAAAAGTAACATATAATTCCTTTTCAGAGGAAGAAGATTTTAAAAAGCATACAAAGTATTACTGAATCTTTTGTTCACCGTAGAGTGTAACAATGGCTTTAGTATAAGCAGCTGTATTTACTGTTGTTCTGGAGCAACTGTGAAGAGAAGGAAGTGTTTAATACATTGAAATGAGGTGAGAAAGAGAGGAGTGTGAATGGTGTATAGACATATCTTGTATTATTTGAGAGAGGTCGTGGGAGGTTTGGTTTTTTCTATCCTCAAATTCCCACGCAGGAGTGGCAGAGCACAGTTTTGTTTACAGAAGTTTTCCATTGTCCAAAACTGTAAAAACATCTTTTGAAAGAGAATGGAAAAATCCCGTGTGATATTTAGCAGTGTGGATGTGGCTAACTGGCGAACTGCAATAGTGCCCTTAGCGTCTTTTATTCGATCATGATATTGGGTTTGTGTATTTTGTTTGTCTGCAAGTATCTTTGCACACGTCTGCAGTTTCTTGTCTATAAATTTTGGAGCAGTGAAGGCAGAACATTTCCATCTTTTAACTGCTGGTTTACTGCACTAAGGCAAGTCTGCAGCCTCTCATGAGGAGGAATAACATCTTTGCTAAGTTTCACCTTTGGAAAAGCATGTCCGTACCTTGCTGTTCTTTCCAGGGCTAGCCTAGGTGTAAGTAATGTGTAGGCCTGCTTGGGGTGCCACAGGCTTCTCTCTTGTCTTTATCCTTAAGAGTTTTCTTGTGGCAGCAAGTTAGGAAAGTACATGTAAGTGAATTAGGTGATGCCATTTTAACTATTAGTTTATCCTCTTGACCAGCGTGTCTTGTTTGTTGGGACTTGAGCAAGTCTGCATGCATTCAGTAAACTCCTCCCATGGTTTTCAAGGAAATAAAATTTACTCAGAGCAGATGAATCTATCCTATTTTAATGTGTTTGATCATTGTCTTCATTCTGATGCTAAAACCCACAAAATAACTTGCAGAAGAAGTTAGGAAGAGTTGTGAAATGTTTGCTTACACAGTGATCTGTGTTTTTAAAGTGAAAAACAAAGAAGGGAAAACATCCTTCAGAAATCCACCTGGGACCAATTCCAGACTCTCATACAGATTTGATGTTAGGCAAACCCTTGCAGAACGATTGGAGCAAGCAGCCTGTTACTGTTGCATTCACCATCACGTCAAGATGAGATATTGTTCTAGTTTTATCCCTCTTAAAATACCTCACCATAATTTAAAAGTATGTTCTGAATACCGTATTGGCCAGCTATGATGTTGCTTTGTCAACGTCCTTTCTGCCAGAGGAGTTTTGTGTAGCCAGTATGGCTGATTCTCATACTTTCTTCACTGATTCTGGGTTAGTTGGGTTTTTTTTGTGTGTATTTTTTTGTTGTGTGGTTGGGTTTTTTGTTTAATTTTTTCTTCATTAACAAAGCATATACATTCATAAAGGAAAATATTTACTTGAAAGGATACCTTAGCTCTTTCAGGTTATATGTGGGGACAAAGCTTCAAGTGCAACTAACTTGTGTGTGAATGGGCCTTGGGGGAGGTAAAGCACATTGGATATGTTTGTTAATAACTGCCAGTGGGTTTGTATTTTAAGATACTCTGCAGTAAACAAATGTTAAGCTGCCCTTTATAAGCAAGACAGTATTGCTCAACCAGAACATTGAAAGAGACAGGAACTCATAACAAGGAGGTATTCTTTGAGAGAGTTGTTTCAGAAAGAGCACAATTAGCCAGCTTGTAAACCAGGCTGACTTCATCTGTCTAATGTTCTAGAATGTGTTTCTATATCCAGTTCTTACTGAAGACCTGTTTTTTATTCAGGTATATTTCCATATCCCAGGTGACTGGATTCTGTAGTTGGTCTTGGAACAGTTTGTATGTTTCCTGAATACAAACTTTTCCTTGTGGCACATAAACACTCAGCTGCAGTGATCTTCATGTATCTGTGAAGTTTCCATGGAGTTCACATTCTGCTCATGCAAAGTGCAAAATAAAGAAATAAAGCTCTGCTGCTTTTGGGAGAACAACTAATGTCTGAGAAACTACTTAAAGCATGCGATAGAAGAGTCCTCTGTTAGAAAAAAAGAACAGAATAAAGATGAATGGGAAAACTTCCCTCTTTTTCTGCTATTCTGTTCTCTTTCAGTGTGACAGTGGTCTTTTCCTTATTGCATAATCACATATGAATTATTTCTGTTAATACATTCGTGTTTACTGTTTTGATTAATCTTTAATTTACGACTATGAAGAGGTGAATAGCTCTTTAGGGATTAGTTGGTGGCTGTTGCTTATAGCAGCCCTTTGTAAAAACAGCCTTTTGTAGCAGGCTGCTGAGTGGTTAAGATGTTCATCTCTCTCCCACTGTGTAAACACAAGGGGACACTATTATTTATTGTACCAAATAACAGGATCTAATCTTAAATAAATTCCTGACTTATTTTCATGATGGATGAAATAACATTTCTAGGCCCATTTTCAGTAGCACTTCCCTGAAGTCTTGCTTCCAATGGCTCTGCTTTTTCAGGTGAAAATCCTGACACAGAATGAGAATAGCAAGCTACAAGCTGCTCTTGTGAGCAATCTGAAGAGTGCAGTCACAGCAGCCTTTCTCATGTTACCAGAAAGCTTCTCAGAAGAAGACCTCTATATGCAGATTGCAGGACTCTCCTATACTGGTTAGTATATGGTGTTTGATGTCACTGAAGAGAAAAGCTGTACTTGGAGCTGTCGTAACACAATAGGACTTCTAATAAATAGTAAGCCATCTGCTCTCTTGCTTTGGGCCTACCCTCTTGCATGCTACAACAACTGTATTTTAATGCTGTGTTTCATAACAGCTTGGTAAGACTAATTATGCTGACGCATAGAACGCAGGTATAGGTGCATAAGCAAAACCACTCTCAGTGTAATGTTGGTTCATCTGATAGTCTGACCCATGTTTTGTTATTTCTTACTTCCTGAATGTGCTGTGTTTAAGGTTCTTTAGTAAACTTAAACAGGGGAAGTTCAGGTTTGATAGGAGGAAGAAGTTCTTTCTTGTTAGGGTGGTGAAGCACTGGAATGGGTTGCCCAGGGAAGTTGTGAGTGCTCCATCCCTGGCAGTGTTCAGGGCCAGGCTGGACAAAGCTTTGGGTGACATGGTCTAGTGTCAGGTGTCCTTGCCTATGATTTTAATGTCCTTTCCAACCCAAAGCATTGTGGCATTCTGTGCTCCAGATTAAGATCCTTCAATGTACATTTAACACTCACCTCCTCATTCGTATTTGTTCACGGTTTTTTCTGTTATAGAATTCTTTCATTTTGTGATGAGATCAGTGTGAATTTCTAAGGGGAAAAAAAGCAATTACTCCAAGCGACTCTTCAATACAACACTTGATTGTGCTGACAGTGGGCTGGCTAAAGGTTGCTAACTGGAGATGTTTAGAACAGGGCTGCATACCTGCCTGCCCGAAACCTGTCCAGGATTGTCATTAGATTCTTGGTGAGCACTGCTGACCAAGATACACGTTTTTTATGTATCCTACCAAAACCATGGGAGATCAGTTACCATGCTGTAGGCTGAAGTTGGCTCTGCTGTGTGAGCAAACTTGAAGCAATAATTCCCAGTTGGGAATGTTCAAGAAAAGGACTGTTGATAACATGTTTTTTTTGCTGCCGTTTTGGTTAAGTCTTTCAGAGGCTGTACTAGTAGGCAAAACTGATTTTATGGGTTCTGTCTCCTTGGAAACTGCTGAAGAGAGTTGTTCATGCTTTAGTTTAGAAAATGTGTGTCCTTTTATTTTTGTATGTGTTTTTGAGAGCAGTGAGTCAGTACTGCTTCTATGGGAAGTGTTTGTTTTGTGGCTTGGCATAAATTGAAATAAACTCAGTGATGTAGCAAGTTGCCACCTTGCAACAACATTTATCTCCTGCGTGTGGGAAGTGGGAAAATGAATTGATTCAGGATTTTGTTTGTTCATATGTGCTGCACGGAGCCTCTAACTCCTGGTTGGTAACCCTGGAAGCTACCAGGGTAGCACCCAATGGAGGTAAATGAATGCTCTATCACAGACTGTCTTTTAACTTCCTCTCTTTGAAACTTTTCAGTCATTTATCATAAAAGAAAGTGTAAAGGTCAGTAACTGGTGTTAAAATGAGTTGCTTTTTGAAACTAATAACCGAATAGTAGGGTGAAAAGTAGAAGAGTAAAGGATGATACTGTGATCTTTCCATGACACCATTAGCTGTTGTCCAGGTACTGCTCTTGAAGTGCAGAGGCAATGCAAATTACTTTCTTTCAGTATTGGGAAATAGAAGGTTACTTGTTTCTGGATACGGAGACTTGGGGCTGGTCAATTTGTATAATCTGTTGAAACTGATGCATGGTTCAGATACAACTGCTACCTCTTTCAAGGCTGAACTTGACAGGTAGATTTTTCTTTTGTTGACCAAGGGGTAATGTGGACACATGGGTTGATGATGGTCCAGCGTACAAGAGGGCACGTGACAATTGTGAGTCTTATTTTCTGTGCCTGAAGGTATTTGAATAGTAGTTTTTTGGCTGTTAGAAGGTGAACCTGGTAGTGGACTGTATAGGTAGAATTGGAGAATAAAGTTTTAGACTACAGCTTTTTACTTTGTTTGTTTCTCTTATATCCTAATGAATTAACTATTTCTCTTTTCCTGACTAGGTGATTTCAGAATGATAGTAGGAGAAGACAGATCGAAAGTGCAGAACATAGTGGAACCTAATGTTCCCCATTTTCAGAAGCTGTACAGTAACATACTACAGGACTGCCCTCAAGTGGTGTACAAGCACCATCTGGGAAGGCTGGAGGCAAGTGTTCTTCAAAACATCTTTAAAACAAGCAAGTGGAAGTGCTTTATCACATTGACAGAAGGCAGGAATTCTATTGTACGCTAAGGAGAGCAGTTGTAGTCACTGTACTTGCTATTGGTTGTGTTTCTGTTTAGTTAATTCTGCAACCAGAAGACTTGCCTTAAATACCAGTCTCTGCATATGTAGTAACTACTGTTCATTTTGTTTGAGTATGGGCATCGAACTAGAGCCTTAGCAAGGGAATGAGAGAAGATCATTTTAAAACGTGTGCTCTAATGACCACCATATGAAAACACCAGTATAGGAAGTGCTGAATAAACATATGGGTTGTGTTAAAAAGATCAGGCTGTAACTTAGAGGTGCAACTTAGAGCTGCAATCAAAAACTGCATCTGACAAAAAGATCAGTTGACTAAACCCAGATGAAATTCTGGCATTATCTTTAAGTACCCATACTAAGCCATTTTTCCCATAGTTTTTGGGAAAAAGGTATCCTAAATTACCAGTATCTTGAATTCCACCTTTCTGGCATAATATGTGTGATTGCAGTTAGTGGCAAGATGCTATATTCAGGGGTTCAGTAGCAGTTTTTCCTCTTGCAGTATTCATGTCTCTTGTGGATATTCAAGTGTGATATGCATTTCAACATGAAGTTACAGGTAACATGGGTTGTCTGATGGACATGGTATCTCTTTATCCTCAAGTTACCTTGGTCATTCTCTCCCAGATGTCTCCTTTTAGGATGTGTCTTTGTTAGATACTGAAGTTCAGATAGAAGCAAGCTTGAGTACAGTAAACAATTTTACTGCAGTGCTTTGGAGCACAGCATCGGTGAATCTGTTATACTGCAGCTGTCTCCTTGTTTTCTTGTCAATGTGGTTTTGAACAGTTCAGTGGAAGAAGTATTTAAATGACTTCTGAAAAGAGTCAGTAATGCTTTGTCAAAGGAAATGGCTAGTTAGATTACTACTCCCTTGTGTTACCTTTAAACAGATCCTGGTAGCATACTACTGATAAGCTGTTGAATAATAAATCTGGCCATAATTCCATAGTAGTCATCGAAGCTGTTGATTAAATACCATCATTTTACTGTTGATTTTGAGCAAAGTGCTTTAATATGTTACTCCTCACACCTTGGTTTATTGTTGGCAGTTATCCCCCCGTTGAATAGAGTAACTGCTATCAGGAGTGCTGTTTCACATAGAACAGAAACCTCTTCTCCAAGTACACATTCCCAGAGTTGCAGAGAAAATTCTTTCTTAAAAGATTCCTCAGAAACAATTGAAGGCAGACACTAGCTCTTACAGTTCTGGTTCAGGCATGGATTCCTCCCACATAATGTTAAGAGCCTGCTCATTGTCGGCTCCCTCTGTAGTCAGTGGGTGATTCATCTGGATATCATTTTCTCCTCATTGACTAAAGGGAGTGTATAGGACAGCTAGACTCCTGTCTGATGTCTCCATGAGCTGGCTAAAACGTTGTGTGAGAGGAACTGAGCTCTTCATGTTTTCCTTCAGTTTTAGAGAGAGCTGCTCCGTTATGCATTTTTCAGGACTTGTGCTTACCTTGTGTATAAACGTGTACAGGCCTGCATGCTGGTATCCTTGTGTTCAAAACAGGGTCAGTGTATTTCTGACTTAGATTGGGAAATGTGGAATGAAAGTTTCCTTCACGTTATAAAAACCAGATGTGGTTTGAGTTTAAAGCAGAGAAAATGTTTTTCAAACTCAACTTGAAGTGTGTGTGTGCAGTTTGATTATGTTCAGGCAGAAGAAGCGGAGCTAAGTGGTCTTTTGGGAGCTTTGTTTTTCTCATTGTAGTGTACTTACATTTCCAAAGGAAATTGGATAGAGCAGAAATGATACAGTTTCGACGAAAAGTTGCTTGCAGAGGCAGCAAGATCTTATGTGGACATTAGTCTTCCCTGGACAAATATTAACATCTTTGCAGTGAGTTAACTTCTCAGGTTCAGAACTGGAATACTGCATTTCCCAGTGCTTGGGAAGCTTTCACTAGCATATGTCAGTGACTCCTCAAAGTGAAATGGATCATCTTCTGTGAGATATTTATCAGAGGGCACAGATAGTCAAAAGACTGTTCTGACTTCTTTGAGAAAGTGAATTTGCTTTGTTAACACTGGATGGTTTTGCTGTCTTATTTTTTCTTAATGTTCAGATAGATAAAAGTCCAGAAGGTCAATTTGCACAATTGATGTCTTTGCCGAGGACTCTGCAACAAAAGATAACTTCTCTGGTAGACCCTCCTGGAAAAAACAGAGATGTGGAAGAAATCCTATTGCAGGTCGCCCATGACCCTGACTGTGGATTTGTGGTGCATCAAGGTAGGTCTAGATCAGTGCCTGTTATCTCCTTTAAGACATGGCAGATTTACACATCTATTGTATATTTTCTGCGGAAAGAGTGGCAATAGCGTTCCTGCTGATACAGAAAGGTATGTTTTGGTTTAGTCCTGAAAGAAGTAGTCTTTGGGTATTAGTGTGGCCTCCTTAGACCATGGCAACAATCCAGCTCTATTTGGGATGTTTACATCTTTAGGATTTTATTGGCTGGCATAACTTCATCTAAATACCAAGCTCTCTATATATATCCTACCAGTCATAAGTTGCAATGCTACATTCATTTTCTGGCTTGCTGACATTCCCCTTCCCAATCGTCATGGTTAGCCCAGCTCTGGCAGAGAGCTCAAGGTTTGAAGGAAAAGATTGAGGGGTTTCTCATCATCACAATCTCTCCGAGGCAAGATTATGCTGTATGAGCAGGTTAAAGCTAAAGCTGCAAACATCAGTGTTTTATTACACTGAATTAAAACTGGAAACATTCAGTACCCTGAAGAGTCCTTTACATCCTTATAGATTTTGACATCTTAGTTCCAGGTGGATGATTTTGCAGGCTCCTTGGGCACAGGAAAAACTCCCTGGGTGCCGGAGAACCACTTGACACTAGTCGATTCCTGAGGGAGCTCCTGAGCGTTGCAATGCTCCACTGAGAGTATAGGATGAATCGCACCTTGACATCAAGGTGTCCACCTTCTCTCATGTTAGTCTATGTCACCTTCTGTGCTGCTATGGCTGGACTGCAGCAGTAATGTGACAATAGCTGAACCTGGGAGCAGGAGTTGCAGTGGTGTGAGCTGCAGAGAGTTTTAGAGCTCTGAGTTGTCCATCCTGAGAGAACTCTCCTTTGCAGCTGTGTTTTGGTGGGGTATCGCAGGCATGGCTGTGACTGTATCCATGCAGTTTATACTCCTAGGAGAAAAAATCAAAACCCCTCTTTGACTTTTATGTCCAAAAGATTTTCCTAATTCAAGAAAGGACAAGCCATTTGGTAATCCTACAAGGCAAAGTTGATTGCTCAAGCTGAATTGCATTGTCCCTAGGTATTTTACTAGCTCAACATGATTTGTTTCCTTCACTTCCCTAACCCCCAAATTATTTTTGGTGGACTATTGTATACCTTTTGTTAATGGATTTCCTGAAGCTTTACTCTTCATTATAGTAGTAGATTTGAAGGCATCAATATTTGAAATTATAGCCTACATTCTGGTTAATGCAGAATACCTTTCAGTTTGGAAGGCTAACTCCGGGGCTGCCTGCATTTTACATTTCTAAGGCTGTAGTGATGTACAGTTTTTGTCACGGTTTTGTTCTGCCCGTGGCAATCTGCTCTACAGATGTGTTCAAATAGATCAAACCTCATGCTTTTCAAAAAAAGTTTAGCTGTTTTATATACTGTTCCATTAATGCTTAAGAACTGCTGGACAATGAGAACTGAATATGCCACAGTGCTAAACCAGCCTTACCTCCAAAGCTGAGAGCTGAAACCAGCCAGACAAGCACTGCACGATACAGGCATCTCTGCTTGATCAGAGAAGTGCAAAATGCCGATTTCACACTGAAGTAAACAATGAGTAGACTTGGTTCTGCTCTAGAAAGCCAATGTACCAGCAGTTAGATGAAACATTTCTGGATGCCTTGTGACTAATCATTTTGGTAGAGAAATAGTGGGAACACTAAATAAATTGATTAATTCCTACAGGTTATCTGGTTTAATACTGATTTAGGGCTTTTTCTGTATGTTATACTTTAAAAAGCTTAAAGAATAGTTCCTATTAGTATGACAAAGCCGAACAGTTTTAAGTGTATGTTTTCCTTTCAGGCTAGATTTATTGTATAAGTGGAAAAATGTTTTAACTTTATTTGCATATGTTGGAGGATAAACCCCCCCCACAGAACTCTGAAGATGGGTAACATCTGTGTGCTTTTCTGTCTGCAGGCATTTCAAGAATTGTGAGATCTTCCAGTGTAGTGCAGAGTGCTAAAACCGTACTAACAGCTGGTAAGAACAAGTGTGATTTCCATCAACATAGGCCTTCTGATTTTACAGAGTAAAAATCATAAGGCCCCAAGACTGTCTGGCTGCAAGTGTTTAGAGAATAAACTTTTTGGGTGTCTATTTGAAAGCCCCTGGAAAGTACAGGTACTGTTTAAAGCAGAAGCTTTATGTAACTGTTGAGACATTGTAAAACACCAAAACGAATTGGAGTCTATATGACCCTTAAACAAAACCATCCAACAACCCCAAAGTAGCAAAACAACTTCTGACTTCAGTTTCATTTTATATGTGGGCCAGATTTGGCTGATGTGCATGACTTCTGCTCTGTATTAAAAAACAGAAACAAAATACTTCATAATTCACTCTGGCTTTCTACATGGGAGTGGATCCCTAAATGATCAGTGCATGGTTTCAGTGTGTTATGTAGTCTATAAGATTATTTCATCAGAAAATAAAGGAGGGAATGAGTTTTGAGGGAGAGAACTTTGATAGGACCTGGTGTTTTTGTCAGGCTTGGAAGACCTCAGGTACCAGAAGTATTTGAATACTATACTTGGTGAGCATTGGATATTGCTGTAACTCTCATACCTCACAATTAATCACTTCAGAAAAAAGACTTGACTGTTATAATGGCAATGAGAGAGAAGGTTAGAAGGGAAAGAAGACTTGCTTGTGTAGAAACTAGGAAATGGGAAACCAGAGATGCTTTTCAGCTATCCAGGTCTTCTGAACTAAATGAAAGTTACTGCCAGTTGCATAGCTGGAGCTTCATCATTTTTTCTGAGTTCTGGAATATATCTGATTTTAAGGGGACCTGATCTTTGCGTTTTAAAAAGCTGAAAGCACTGCAGCTCCGTTTGAAGGAAGGACTTGAGACCTAAGCCTTCATTTTCTTAAAACTCTGATCAGGAGCTAGTCTGAATCCCTGTAAAGTGAAAACTCCTTGCATGAAGCTACTCAGTTTTTTGAACTCATTCATATCTATTCCTAATTCTCCCACAAAAGCAATTATTTATGTACAAATGATGCCATTACTGGTTTTAAAAGCAGCTGTATAGTTTCCTGCTAAACAATCCTGAAACCAGACTTCTACAGCTGCTATTCCCTTCCCATTTAGTATTAAACTTGGTTGCTCCATGTTATACTTCCTACCTCCTTGTAAAGAAACACAAATTGCAGTATTCGGGACTGTTAGTGGTCTGCTGAGTAAAATAAGCAGGAACAATTGTACTTTTTATATGATTCTGTTAATAGTCTAGTTATGGACTAAAACTTTGTTTGGTAGCTGGAGGAGACTGAAGACTTAACTCCAACTGAGAAAACAATTGCTTCTTTTATATGAGTTAGGTATATTGCAGGTATTAGTTTCCAATTGTAAGGTTTCCAGCCAAATAGCTGACATTTTTCTTCTAGGATTTGTTGTCAAAATTACCAGCTAGTGGTCAAGACTTCTTGTGTCATAACATGCCTCTTGTAGAAATGCCAGCTTGTAACCTGTTCATAAATCCATGGTGAGTAGATTTTGTAGAGTGAAATACTTGGAGGGGAGGGTCGAAGACAAAGATATCACAGAACCCCAGACTGGTTTGTATTGGAAGGGACCTTAAAACTCACCCAGCTCCAACCCCTGCTATGGCAGGGACCCCTTCCACTTGCTCCAAGCCCCTGTGTCCAACCTGGCCTTGAGCACTGCCAGGGATGGGGCAGCCACAGCTTCTCTGGGCCATCACCCTGTGCCAGCGCCTCAGCACCCTCACAGGGAAGAATAATTATCCTGTTGAATTTGGTGCCTGTGGAAGTCAGGAGTCTGACTGACCCATGTAGCAAAGCAGGTTGTGTGTGACTGCAAGAGTATGAATAAAAACACATAAGCTTTGTCAGATCCTTTATGCTTCCTTCTGTCCCGATAAACAGGAAATCACCTCTGAAAATTGTTAGCTCCTTTTGTGTGTCACAGAGTAAATCACATCCTATATCATTGCTAGGACTTTGGGGGACTCAAATGCATCTTTTAGTAGGACTTGTAATTTTCACCCTGTTTTCTGCTTTGTACATCTGAAAGCAGGGGTTTATGAAATGCCTTTTCTTGCCTTGAAAGTTTTAACTGCTTTTTGATTCACATGTAGTGGTGCTTTTATTTTCTCCCTTTAAAACAAACTCTGGTTGTCCTCTAACCAGCCAGCTACATACAGTAACACCTACAGTCTAAACCCATGGCTTTTCTGCTCGTGCATTTTTTGCAGTTTGATGCTGGTACAGCAAAGTGCTTGTGATCCTTTGCCTCAACCATGAGCCAAATTTGAGCAAGGATGCCTGGGAGAGGTGTTCTCTTACTTTTAGCATAGTTTAGCTTTGTTTATTTTAACTGTGTTTATGCACTTCTGCAAGTATCTGGCCGAAAGCAGGATTCGGGCTTGATCTTTTGGGGTTACTGACAGATGGTGTGCTGAGGGAAATGAGTTAGATTTGGAGAAGGACCATTTCTGCCATTTCCTAAGCTCCGGATGTCGTTTAATGAAGGCAGAGCTTGCCTGTAGGGATCATCTTCCTGAGCCACCCTGGCTGGAGAAAGGGAGTCCCGCAGCTTCAGATGGATCAGGAGTGTCTGTGGCATGTGCTCTGCACCCAGCCTGAGCGTTGCCTCCCCTGCTAGTGCAGGAACAGCCCTGCTTCCCGACAGGCCTGTGTGTAGGCCTCGCTAGAGCTGCCCCTGCTTCACTTGCTGGAGGTGGATGGAAGCACAGGAATAGTGCTTTTGTAATCAAAATCCCTACATTGTAGAGCACATACAGGAAGAAATGAAATGTAACTGGTCAGACACATGACCTCAGTGTTTATCAGGTTGTGGTGGTGTGCTGGTCCCTGGGATGGAGGAGGGATGGGTTTCCATGGGGTTAGGGCTTGGTAGAAGCTTTTTTCGTGTTGTTTGTGGGGTTTTTTTAATGTTTCTCGACAAACATTTCTGACTGAGCTTATGTTAGTTCTCATTGTATCTTCTGGTCATGTTTCTCCCAGTCTCAGTTTCCTAATGTAAAGCTTGGTCACTAGAGGGCAGGCATTAATGCTGAGCTCCTCGCTTTGCCATTTCCTGGGGCTCTGGTCGGCTGCTATTCGAATAGATACACATGTAGACAGGAAAAACGTTGTGGTTCCTACACTGAAAGTATTTGATTGACTCATGCAAGGAATGTGTTTTGTAGGAAAGTGTTGAATTTTAAGTGTAATCCCTAAGGATGCTGCATTCCTTTCTTCAGTCTTTAACCAACCCTTGTCTAATGTTCTGTTCCCCTAAGACTTATTTTCACACTTTCTAATAGAGACTTAAAGAAGAGTATTCTGGCTCTGTCCTTCTGTGCTGCTGTAAAGAATAGTTGCTAAAATAAGAGAATTATGAAAGATATTCATGAAATCAGTGGCTCCACTAAATTAGCTCTATTTTTTCTTGCTATTCCTAGTAACTGCACAAATACTTGTGTCCTGTGTCTGCTTTCAAAATAATTAGGTCTTACTGCATGGCCATCATTCTTTCTGAAATGTAACAGGGGACACAAAATGATTTCCTTGGCTGATTATTTTATCAGCAACAAGAACTAGAAGTCTCTGGTTGTAGCACGATAGTCCGATGTACAGCCTGTTGGTAAATGAAATGTTAAATGGGCAGTACTCATCGCTGGGATGGCATGCTGTGTATTAACATCACTGGCAAGGAGCACGAGCAAAGTAAAGAATTTCAACCCCTTTAGGAGATCTTTTTTGGTCTTTCTCTGCCAGTGTGGTTTTAGAGCTGAGCTCAAGCTCTGTGTTTTTGTTTGTTGTTAAATGCCCTGTTTAGTTTCTGAAAATGTGCCTGTGCATCTCTTCAAGGCTGTGGTGGGATTGCCGCCCTGTTTCCCATTAGGGATGGCACCATCACTTGATTTATTTTCCCACATAGCCAGAGTCTGTGCGGTCTTTGGGAACTAACTCTGAAGTTCTTATATTTAGCTCCTCTGAAGGAGACGTTGAACCTCTTTAGCTTAGATTTCTTCTTTGTATGTTCCTAGAGGAGTGCTGCAGCCTTGGAAGTTACTTA
>NDXB01020697.1:18108-31148 GCA_002631895.1 Agapornis roseicollis
CCCCCCCCCCCAATTACTGATTGTTGTCTTACGTTACAGCCTCATCGGCACTTATTAAATTAACAAGACTGTGAAACTCTTAATGAATCAAAACTCATCAAGTGTTTCCAGGGTTAATAACTAATCTAAGGGGTTTTGTTCCTTCCTTTACACTATATCTGCGTGTGAAATTTATACATTCCTCACACAATCGCTGAGGTTCAGATGGTCCTAATCTCATGGAAGATTTATTACGGCAGAGCTCAGTGATTTATTCAACCCTTGCTGAAGCAACACGTAGCATGTGTGGGGACGGGAGGAATGCCTTTATTCATTATTTCATTTCCAAGGCTTATTCCAAGCTTTTAGGACCCTTCCCTCTGTGTGTGTCCGCAGACTCTTGCCAAAGAGCAGGTCTGCAGCAGTAAATTGGAAGTGGAAAGTGGGGTGCACAAAGGATGGCCTAAATCCAGAGAAGAGTGACTGTAAATAGCAGGAACAAAATGATGGAGAAATCACTATTCCATCTTCCAAAACATAAGGCAAAAGAGGAAAATGGTTTTCAGGATTATGGAAAACAGACAAGCTTTCCCATCAGATGCTCATAAAGGATTCTTTACAATAAGGGTGGTAAAGCCCTCACACAGGTTGCTCAGAGAGGAGGTGAATGAACCATCCCTGGAAACATTCAAGGTCAGGCTGGATGTGGTTCTGGGCAACCTGATCTAGTTGAAGATGTCTCTGTTCATTGCAGGGGGTTGGACTGGATGAGCTCTGAAGGTCCCTTCTAAACCAAACTATTCTATGAGGTTATGATCCTATGATTTCATGACTTTATGATTCTGTGATTCTATGATCCTATGATTCTATGAGTCTATGATACTATGTTAGGAAGAAAATTAATAGCTATAGGGGGGTATGCACTCTAGATTGTTAGGAAGGGTATGGAGGTACAGCATGCAACCCAACAAGAACCAGTATGAAAGCATGCCTATCCCCAGTAAATCAACCCCTGAATAGGCAGTGTCACGTTTTACCACAACCATACCCTAATCCGAGGGGGCCCAAACATCCTCTTGTGCCCCAAACCCACCAGCAGGACGATGGTGATATATACACAGGCAAATGCCTTTGGGGTTACATGAGGTAGGGCAGCGTGGACACCTCTGCAGGTGCATGTGCAACCACTCACCCATGGAACCCTGTGTGCTGATGACAGTGGTGGCAGTGATAGACAGTGGGGACAGTGAGGACTCCGAGGCTTGGCAAATGTAATCACATCCTCCATATGTGCAAAGTCTAAGTGCATCTGGACCTGCAACCAGCAGTGATGAAGCAGAAAGAGGGTGTGCATGTGTACCTATCACCGTGGTGCATGGCATGGGGAGTTTGGCACAGCCAAGGAGATAAGAGATGCCCTCCATGGTACGAGGGACAAGCAAAGTGAGATCATGTCCCAAGTCCATGCTGGTACATGCTGTCAACAGTGTCCATTGAGACATGGAAAACATGAAGTCTTTTGCAAGCAATCCTTGGAGAAGAACCTGCTCCAGGGTGATAGCTTGGTGAGGAGAAAGCAGAGACTTTCCAGTGGATTTAGTTACTCAAGTTGAGCAGAAGGAAAAGACCCTTCCTGCTCACCTTCACCCTGCTCAACAGAGCCAGCACTGCTGCACAAGCCTGGGAGAAGGGCTGGCTCTTGTGTGGCCGGAGGATGGGGGTTACTTAAGGGTAAAAAGGAAGAAACAGTGCAAGATATGCAAGGGGAAGAGCCAGAGAGCTGTCAGGATGATCAGAGCAGCATCATCTCAGGCCCAGCCTCACAGTAGACCCAGGTGCTCAGCTGCCCATATGGAGTCCTGTGCAACTTGAACAGGATTTATGCTCCATCCATATAAATTGCATCTCTCTGTCAGGAGTGTGATAAACGTACCCTACAAAGCTCCCTCAGGCCCCACTACCCTTTCCCCCCTGCCCTGCACCATCTCTGTTCTCAGCTACCTCGGGGCAGCTGGATTTGTGATTACCCACTCCAACACTCCATTAATCTTGGGCTCCCTTCTACACGTGTAGGAAGAGATATCTTTCTGTAATGACACTGCTGTAAACCAGGGAGCCTGAAGTACAGCCTTGTTCAGACAGAGCTCACAAAGCAGCAAACAGGGCTGTGAGGAGAGACCAACGACCAAGCTGAGAGGAGAAAAGCAACCCAACCATGTGGGGCTGCATGACGAAACCCATCAGGCGTAGATGGGAGAGGGAAGAAATTCGTCCACAATTTATGCTGCAGCAGCTGAGACCCGAGTGTGGCCTTTTAAGTGGATTTTACACCAATTCTCTATGATGCATTGTGAGGAGAAAGACAGGCACAGAAGGGCCTTGGCTCAGCCCTGGGGGCAATTGTGGAGGAAAATGCAATTACATCTGGCTGCTGAACTTGCCCTCGCCTTCCCCTGCCTGTATGTGCTGCATTCTCGTCTGGGAAAACTCCTTTGCTAAAGAAAGGAATTGGAATAGATGGTGCTGCCATTGCCATCAGTGACCCCGTGCTCCTGCTCCCCGTTCCCTGGAAGAATCGGCATGCCATCCCAAGCATGGTGTGATTCCAATCAGGGGAGACAGACCTTGGACCTCTCTGCGCACTGCACCTTCCCTCATGTCACTAAAGAATCTTCTCCATGGTGGACCCCAGAGACATTCAACACAAGTTTCTCTATAGACTGCACTGGATTTTCACCCTCTGACTCCTCACTTCTCCTCCACAGCCTGTCTGATCTCTACTGCAATGTGTTCCCTGGCTCAAAGGAGGGATGCAGAAAGGGATCCCACACCCAGATGTTCATCAAGGTGTGGGGGGATGAACATCATCCTAAGAGGATGTTGTAAGAGTCCCCACCGATGGAGAACAACATAAAACAGGAGGAAGATGAATCCTTTATGACAGTTCACCCATCCAGGCATCCTTCCATAAGAGAAAGGGTCTACCTTAGGAGGTAACTGGGAGTAAGCTCATCCCCAGGAGCTCCCCACATCTGCAGCACACAAACCCCTTAGCTGGCCATGAAAACTCCCATTGTCTCTTTTCCCTCTTTATCACAATGGTAATTATGTTACCTTACAGTGAGGAGGAGTTAGTTAATCCCTGTACGTGACATGAATTAATAGCACCTTCCCTAGTCCAGTTGTATCTGTCAACCCTCTTGAAACATCAAGGTCTGAACTGGAACAGGGACAAAGTGGAGGTAAGCTACTTCTCCATCATTTACATTCATTTGCTTACGGATTTCTAAACAAGAGCAAAGTCCTCACTTCTGGCATCAAACCATGTCATTGATCATAAATAAAATGTCTTGTCTGAAGNCCCAGAGCATTCACTCATCTTGAAACATCAAGGTCTGAACTGGAACAGGGACAAAGTGGAGGTAAGCTACTTCTCCATCATTTACATTCATTTGCTTACGGATTTCTAAACAAGAGCAAAGTCCTCACTTCTGGCATCAAACCATGTCATTGATCATAAATAAAATGTCTTGTCTGAAGCGTCTGTCCCACTGCTGGTGGGATGTGAAACCAGATGTCCTGACCTCCATGGTTGTCTCACCCCAGACATGAAACCCCTTCAACCTTAAAGCTATTACGCTGAGGGATGAGGAGGAATTTGGATGCGGAGCCATCGCCAAAAAGGCAATTCCAAGCCAGAAACCACACAGAGCCCTCCAAAACACCCCAACGTGCCAGCACTGTCAAGCAGTCCATAAATTATCCCTGAAGCATTCTGGTTTTAATCAGCCCCACTCCCTGATTGCTCTTAGAACGTGACTCCAGGTCCCAACATGGAGTATTTATCTTGCATTAATTAGATTAGAAAAGCAGAGGTATTCGATACACCGACTAATCAAGTCAAGGGATCAATACAGTGTGTGGCAGAGCCTTACTTTGTCCTCGCTCTGCAAGATGATAAGTAATGGATTAGTTCTGGAAGGTACCCAAACCAACACTTTGGGACCTAACACAGGAGAAACATAAACTCTCATCTATTTTCCCAGTGGAAGAATGGGACAGCGGCAGCACGTATCTACCAGTACGTATATAGCATCCCTGAAAGGCAAAACTGGAGAGGCTGAGTAGTAAAGCACAACTCCAGATCGTTAGCCAAGATGGAAGCGTATATGGGACTTGAGGAGCATTAACAATAGCAAACCAAGGTGCAATGTCACTGTACCCAGCTGAACCTGCTCTTGCCATTTCAGTTGTGTCTTTCGGCTGGCTGTCCCATTCCAGTTGCTGTTGTGAACAAGCCTCCTTGGAGGCAACTGCATTCTAACCTGTCTGCAACCTCAATTGCATGCATTGTGGTCACGCTTCAGGGAACAAGGTCATTTCTGGATGGGTTGTAAATACCACCTGCAGACTGAGTCACCCAAACCCTGATGCAGCAGCAGATGTTGTTGTCAGATTCCCTATGGTCTTTGGTGCTCGCTTGTTGAGCCACGACACCAGTGAGTATTTTATGAGTAGCGCACAAAGGAAGAAAAGACTTAGCAGCAGGCATCAGTAGATGATGGAATTGCAGACCGTGGGTTCCAGGCATTGACGACTTACCCATGGAGGAATGGGCTTACTGATCATTTCGGGTCATTGTTTATTATGTTACAGGGCTGAAGGGGGGAGGAAGTCCTAGCCTGAAAGACAGAAACACAGAGAAAGGTGACCCTGAGTTCATGTCAGCATCAAACTGGGGGGGATGAGAGCCTGTCTGATGGAGCCCTGCAGGCTACTCAGGACTTCAGGAAACAGGAGAGCTGTTTTCAGCCACAAGCTCTCCTCTGACCAGGATGAGTAGAGGGGAGGCTCTGAGTTACAGCCTGCCCAAGCAACCTTTTAACCTCGGTCTCTCCTCTCCTCCCTCCAGAGCTTTCCTTGCTGCTAGAAAATGAGTTGTTACAAAAAGTTTTCCTGTGGAGTACAGGGAAGTTCCTTCCTTATTTATGGCAACAATCAGCTGAGGATGGAGAGTGCTGGTCTGATGCTGGTTTGTGTTTCTGTGCATGCTCTCCACTTGTGGGTTTCACCAGCTCTTATAGTTAGTCTAACATGACTTCCCACCTATCTTAGCTACCGAGCCAATGCCCCTAACCTATTTCAGAGATTACCCTTAGAAAGGAAATGTATGAGGGTAAAGATAAAGACTCTGTCACCTCCCTCGATAAGATGGGGAGATGGTTTATAAGGGTGAGAACACAAAGGTGTTCAGCCTGGAGAAGAAAAGCTGCGTGGGGAGCTCAGAGCCGCTTCCAGCATCTGAAGTGGGATACGAGGATGATGAAGAGAGAATCTTCATCAGGGACTGCAGTGACGGGACAAGGGGTGATGGGTTCAAACAGAAACAGGGGGAGTTCAGGTTGGAGCTAAGGCAGAAGCTGTTCCNGAAAGGTGTAAAAACTAACATGAAGTTGATCTCATTGCCTTCCCCAAACAATGACTGTTCTTTTTTGTGTATAAATTGTTGATATCACTGGGAAGATGAATGTGCTCACGAAAAACTATTTAAAAAGATTACAGTTGTGTCTTCGCTAGTGCCTTTGCCGTCTCCTTTTGCATATGTATGCTGGTTTCTTACATATGTAATTCATCACCCAGCAACTGCCTTCTCGGCACATACATGTGGTTTCCTTCACATATCCTTTTAAGAGCCTGAACATTTGACCCCAGGATTGTCGACAAGGGCAGGGTGGTTGTTTGTTGGGTTTTTGATATGATAATGATGCAAAAAGAAAGGAGAAAAACTAACAAAAGCAGGGGGGGAAAAAGGTGTCACTCAACTGTCAGCTCTTCCATCCTTTGGAGTGAGGTTTTCATCATCGCTGAGGCAGGCAGGGCAGAACAGTCATCCATGCAGGAATGGAGGCCAAATAATGCGAGTCCAATTAATTGCTTCTTTTCTCTTTGCTTTTGCCAAAGTTTCAATAGTCCAGCTCCTATTTTGGTTTCCTGCTTCAGCTTGAGGATGTATCCTAAGTTATTTGCTAGGGAAAATTTACTTGTGGACAAGGATGCTGGAGAGGGGCTCTTCATCAGGGACTGTAGTGATAGGACAAGGGGTGATGGGTTCAAACTGAAACAGGGGGAGTTCAGGTTAGATCTCAGGAAGAAGCTCTTCTATGTAAGGGTGAAGATGCCCTGGCACAGGTTGTCCAGAGAAGTGGTAAGTACTGCCTCCCTGTCAATCTTCAAGGCCAGGTTGGAAGGAGCCTTGGGTGACATGATCTAGTGTGAAGTGTTCCTGCCCATGGAAGGAGGGTAGAACTAGATGATCATAAGGTCCTTTCCAACCCTAACTATTCTATGTTCCTATGGCATTTTTTACCATTTTTAGTCTTTTTTTCTAGTTATCAGCATGAGGACTATGATTTACTATCCATAGGCCATACCCACATGGGTTGGAACATTCATGATGTATCACAGTGTTCATAAAGCCCCCTCTGGAGACACCTTAAAAGTCCTTTAGGTTTCCTTGATGCAAGATTTCACAGTCTAAATGGTGATCATCCTCTCCAAATGCTTTTGAATTCAGAGTTGAAACCTCTCTCCAACAGCTGGTTATCAAGGCAAGAACATTGCTGTCCTTCAGTGCTCAGGTAGGTGTTTTCTAGCCCAGAATGCAGACCTTAATGCATCATCTCAGTGGAGAAACCCTTTGCTGTTATCTGGGATCTCTTACCCTTCGTTCTGTTTCGAAGAAGAGTTAGTTCAGGGAAGTCCTGGTTTAATTTTGTACTTTCTTTTGCAGGAGATCAGACAAAGTGATTAAATGCTTGCAACAGTCTGTTCTCACCTTGCAGTACTGCGGTCTCATAGAATCATAGAATAGCTAGGATTGGAAAGGGCCTTAAGATACTGTGAATCTTCTTGGGAAAGAGGAACCACCAGACTAAGCTGTCTCAACTCATGCCCCAAAAGAAGGTCCTTTTAGACACCTTTCCCTGGTATATTGCACATTAAAGTCTTGGGGAGATGCACTAGGAAGTGAATTGTGGAGAAGTGAATAAATGTAACGCCCATTCATTTCTGCTTTTACTGACAAGCAAGGGGAAAAGAACTGAAGTGACAGCTGTTGCTGATGGAGCACGACGTGACACTGCGGTCCCAACCAGAAAACCACATCTATCTGCACGTAACTACCTCTTGCTTGCACAGCACTACAGCCATCTCGTCTTCATCCCGGCTCCATTTAAGTGACAGGTCAGTTAATCTTTACTTCTGGCTGTGATCAAAAGCAAGACACAGGCATAGCTGGGCTGCAGATCTGATTTGCCAAAGTAATGCCTGTCTCCTTCAAAAACAAACCCTCAAGCAGTCTGCGGTCCTCGTGAGCAAGCAGGCTGTCTGACAGCTGATGCTATTTTATGCAGGGAGCTTTCCTTCCATTCACTAGAAATGTATTACATTAAGATTTATTAAATTACATTTATTAAATTAAGGAATAAACTTTAAGCAAGCTCCCTTCATTTGCATAATGGGAGGCTGTGCAGCAGATGGAGAATGGAGACTGTAGGCAGGCAACATAACACAGGAGCCTGCATGTTTTGTAGATGAATATCCTCCAGAACCCTCTCCCAGTTGCCTCTGAATGGAAAACAACCACAATTTCCATGTAGTAGGTGGGGACAGTGGGGTCAGGGGCAGAGGACAGTGAGTAAAACCCCTGGACCCCAGCTGCCTGGTGTAACGTTATTTATTCATCACGTTCATCTGGACCCAACTCATCTTCCCAAACAAACCTTTGGAAGACTTCTGGAAAAGCATAGCAAATAGCAACAAATGTGATTTTTCCAAGCAGGGCAAATGCTGCCCAGATATTCACACAACGTTGCATAAATCAGTTGGCAAACATTTCCATTCAAACTCAGTTAAATGAAGGAGAGCTGCTCACCAAAGAAACTCCTAGGTCTTCTTTTAGTCAACTGGTATGGATTTGCTCCTTCTGATGCCTACACTTTAACCAACCTGACCTGTATCTGCTTGTTAAATAACAAAGTGTGGAAGACAAACATGAGTGTCCCAAGGGATGGCTCCTAAGACAGCAGAGAAAGTCAATGGAATGGAGAAAACCTAATGCTTCATAATCCTGATCATCCTATATTACAGATTTTCATGCCAGGCAAGCATCCTGTTGATGGCATGAACTGGTCTTTCTCAACTGAGCAAGAACACCAAGAGTCTTGGGCACTAGTCAATGTATTACATGATTAACTGATTCCCTGTTAGCTGCATATCAGTTATCCATCATTGATTCTAGTTTGCTAATACTGTAATAGGCAGCTACTTGGGTTATAAAGGCAGTTACACTAAAGTCCAACAACCGACTGCTCCAGAATTTAGACAGGGAATGCTTTGTCTGCTTGGAAAAGACCTAAAGCCACAAAGATCAGGAGGGACTAATCTGCTATCAGACTGGAGAGGAAGAGCTTAACTTAGGGAAATAAGAGCATGAATGTAAGGAATTGCTCAAAGCCAGCTGGAGAGACATAGAATGGGCCCTTATGATGTGCTACTACGAAAAGACATCTGGAAACCAGCTTCTCCTGGATCCTTTTCTGTGCAGTTGATCTCATCCCAGCACACAAGAGGACCAAGCTTAATGGATTGCTTATGCAGAGCTATATGGGGTTAAAGAGCTAACCTGTAGGTACCAGAGGCCATTATAGGGAAGGGAAGAAGGGACATTACGAGCAGAGAGGAAAGAAGAAAGATGAGCATCAGATGAGGGTAGGCAACTCAAGACAGTAGTAGCAAGGCCTGAAGACCAGGAAGTGAATGCAGAAGTTGCAGGTAGTGAGGTCCAAGGCTATAAATTGACTATTAATCTGATTTTCTGCTTTCCCACCAAGGTCATTGTGCTCACTGGGAAACCGGCCCATGTCTGTTTCATTGACAATAGGGTTTTGTATTTTCTCTATGCTAAGTAAAGCTGAAGAATTCCTTCTCCCATGGGAGAAAGAGAAGGGGTTTGACTATCTTCTCCCTACTGCTGATTTCCAGGGCTCACTGATCATTAAACAGCCCTTCCCCTACAAACACCTATCCCTTAATGATCTCTAAGAGAAATAAATCTGATCTTGCTCATGGCAGCCACTTCCCGTACAATTGATTTGACCTGACTCTAAGCTGACCACAAAGCTAGAATGGAGATCAGATGCAGAGAAGTGGCCAGACCTACACCAGCAAATCAAGTCCCAGACTGGTACAACTGCAGATCCACAGAGGTGAGAGGCTGCAGAGAGCTTCACCTGACTTGTCTGTGCCACAAAGGGCTGATACTGGGTGGACTACGGGGTTAAAACTCTCAGCCCTGAACTATGAGCCAGAGCATCTGGTCTGCAGACCTCCCTGGAGCTGACTTCTCAGAGATCAACCCTCATTAGAGAAAATACCTGACAAGTTACAGCTCATGAGTTCATAGAATCATAGAATAGTTCGGGTTGGAAAGGACCTTAAGATCATCCAGTTCCAACCCCGCTGCCAGAAGCAGGGACACCTCACACTAAACCATGGCACCCAAGGCTTCGTCCAACCTGGCCTTGAACACCCCCAGGGATGGAGCACTCACAACCTCCCAGGCCAACCCATTCCAGTGCCTCAGCACCCTCACAGCAAAGAATTTCTTCCTTAGATCCAATCTAAACCTCCCCTGTTTCAGTTTGAACCCGTTACCCCTTGTCCTGTCACTACAGTCCCTAATGAAGAGTCCCTCCCCAGCATCCCTATAGGCCCTCTTCATTCTTTCATTGGAGTAATATATAGATCCCTGGTTGAACCGTATCCTTCTGTTTATTCCCCCAGGCATGTGTTACAGCTAACCCAAAATGCTGATATACTCTAGGTGTTGGTAACAAGATAGAAAGCACAAAGGACTGCTTTTGCCAATGCTCCTTGCAGAAGTGATCCCAGCCCCCATCCTAGGACAAACTTTGTTTGTGTTGCTTTTCTCTTCTTTCCATTTATAAAAGAAACCTGGAGAGGGGCTTGGGGCAAGGGCCTGTAGGGCCAGGCCAAGGGGAATGGCTTGAACCTGCCCCAACAGGGGAGCCTGAGCTGAGCTCTGAGGCAGAAGCTGTTCCCTGGGAGGGTGCCCAGAGAAGCTGTGGCTGCCCCATCCCTGGCAGTGCTCAAGGCCAGGTGGGATGAAACTTTAGCACTGTAAGTCATATATTTGAGTTCACTGATGCAATGCTTATGTAAAAGCACTGGTGGACCCATCTTGTGTGTCTGCAGAAGAAGCTGACTTGTAAGACTTTGGACTTGCATACACCTCGAGTTATATGTGTTTGAATTAAACTAGCATAGTTATAACGTTCTGTTTCTTGACTTTTATTTCTGTTTAAAACTTTTCTTTAACTAAACTAGTTTTTTGGATCATTCAACAGCAACTGAACAGATACTGAAGCTATGATTAAATATATACAAGTGTCCCCATACAATGCTGGCCAGATCTAGATTGTAGATACAGGAGCAGTTTGAACACCTCTTACTCTACTTTCCCTAGGAAATGATGGAATTCTCAAGAGAGCTCATAGCCAGAGCTGCTTGACACTGGTTCCCTATACAGTCAATGGAGATAAGGGGCTGGGAGCCCAATTCACCACTATAGTGTGTGATTAGACTATTTTCAAATGCATATTAAGCATCAACAGAGGAAGACAGTGCTCTTATGTTTAAAGGAAAGGACTGGCTATCAGGAAAGACCAACAGAGCAGCATGATTCTTTGGACAACTCTGGCATCTCTGACCATACTGGAAGCACTGGCATGTGCATGTTGTCCCATACTGTTAAAATGAAAGCCTCCACTTCCAGCATATCTTAATGCATGATTCACCATTTGCCCTCTGATTTATTTTGCTGTGTTCCCCTTCAGGCTTAGAATCTCCAGTTCTGCATAAACAGACCTCCAAGATGTATTATTGGTTTAGGGGCAAGTATTTAAGAGAAGGCAAGGAACGTGCCATCCAACAGGAGCTGACATCTGTAATGAATGGTCTTTCCCAGAAAGACTAATACATGAGAGCCAAGCTGATGCCGAGAAGGCATTTCCTCTGCAGGCAGGGAAAAAGATCCAATGCTTTCCTTCTGCCCAGCCTAACATTCCCATTCTGGATGTGTGTTGCGCTTGTGATACATATCCATATGGACTGGGCATCTGTTCATGTGCCTGCCATAGGAATATGCTATGGATATGACTTCCTAAATGTACATGCTGTATGAGTGCGTGAGACACCCACTTACGGGTGCTTGATGTACACGTGTGATGTGTTTCTCCCATCACGTAATGAAGCACATGGTACATTTATGCATATACAAACAAGTGTCATGTTTACGACAAGTCACATTCCTCTTCAGGCACTTGCACATGGATGTATTTGAAGACAGGATGTCAGTGTGCATCTGTGGACCATGTATGAAGGCGTTTTCACACAGGTCACGAGATGCAGAAATGAGATGCACACTGTCCTCGTGATGCTTGGTGAGAATTAGCTCTACCAACACTATCCTTGTATTGCATCTATTGCACAATGAAATCCTTTCTATAAGAGAGAGTAGAGATAGGACAAGGGAATGGCTTGAACCTGTCAGAGGGGGAGACTGAGCTGAGCTCTGAGGCAGAAGCTGTTCCCTGTGAGGGTGCTGAGGCGCTGGCCCAGGGTGATGGCCCAGAGGCGCTGTGGCTGCCCCATCCCTGGCAGTGCTCAAGGCCAGGTTGGACACAGGGGCTTGGAGCAAGCTGCTCCAGTGGAAGGGGTCCTTGCTCGTGGCAGGGGTTGGAGCTGGATGAGGTCCNGGGGCTTGGAGCAAGCTGCTCCAGTGGAAGGGGTCCTTGCTCGTGGCAGGGGTTGGAGCTGGATGAGGTCCCTTCCCACCCAAACCAGTCTGGGATTCCGTGACTCTGTTTGCTGCGTGTTTTGTGGAGCTCACATGCTGTGTATTTGATGAGGACGGGCCCTGTGTCATGCACTTATTTTCTGCTTGTAATCGAGACTGAGGTGTGTGCTCCAATCACATGAATTTCGTAATAATAATGTTCAATATGCCCATTACAGACAGTGCTGTGCATCACACGCTGTGCCATGTGTCCATGTGCGATGTGCTTCAGATACCATGCAGTCTCCAGCATGGGAGGGTACTTGATAAGCCAGAGTCCCATAAAACACTGTCTGGTAAGAAATACCCTATGTAAACATGCCCATGCCACCAACAGAGACTCAGCACGACATTTCCACTGCCTGGAGGGAAAATATTTCGTGTAGCTGCACCTTCAGTTTGTCAAACAAGTCAGAGGAAAAAAGATCCATCCTGCATCTAATCTCCAGGATGCGGATGGCAAAAGCAGCAGGCTGGAAAGCTCTGCGTGCATGAAATGCTCTGAGCCTTCACTTGCCGCCTCACTCCTTCCAAAACATGCTATGCGCATTGTAACAGGGGAGGGGGACAGGGGAAAGGAAGGAACGGGTAAAAGAGGAAGTTATGAATGTGAATAAGAGACTGAAATAGCCAAAAGAAGCGAAGTTATGGGTCCCTTTTTAAGAAAATATATAGCTGTGAGTGTGATCAGAGCTGCTGGGTGATCCCCCTGCCCTGGCAATGAGATCTACCTCACTTGTATCCCATCTCTCACCTCCTGTCTTCTTTTCCTAGAAAGACTGAGGGGTCAATGCTCCACTGTTAGAAACAGGTACTAATTTTCTTAGCACAGACTAGAGGAGCCCCCATGCGAACTCAGATTATGTAGGTCCAGCTCCCATAGAATCATTGGATTGAGTTGGAATGTTCCTTAAAGATCATCTAGTTCCATCTCAACAATGAAATGGAACAATCAGTTCCAACCCAGTTCTTTCTCCTCTAAACATGGTAGCTGTAAGGCACAAGGCTGAAGTGGTGCTATTCCAGGTAAAGGCTGTGGCTCCAGTTAAGGAGAAGGACTTGGGGGTGGTGGTCGATGAGGACATGACCATGAGCCGGCTGCAGTGTGCGCTTGCAGCCCAGAAAGCAACCGTATCCTGGGCTG